>KZ105535.1:0-49232 GCA_000504405.2 Mycosphaerella sp. Ston1
TTAAGCGACTATTTACCTCCTCTATTAATTATACCTACCTGTGCTATCAATCTATGCTTCATGAGAACTCTTCTTGCTTACTAAGCGTGATTCCACCCTACGTTGCGACATACGTTCCCTTCTACTTTGGGTAAGCCCGGTACTAGCGAAAGCGCGGCGCTAAGCTTGAGATCCACACTTGAGTTGTTGCAGACAGGGTACTAAAAATCCGCCGTACCTACATGTACTGTATGCTCGTGTCTCTGGCATATAACCTCTCTGCGCCAGGAGCTAGGGGGGAGGAGCGGCAAAAACGAATGCAATAGAACTACCTCCTTAACCTTCTTACCGTTTGCCGTCTTTGAACATGTTTGTGCCAACAACATGAAGCTGAGTCGAATTCGAAGTTGACGTCAAATACAGTACCATCATATCGACACAGTGCATACAAGCCATCGAAGTCGTCCCCGTCGGACATGTATTTACACGCCGGCAATGATTGTATAGCAAGAACTGACCAGCTGCTGCCTCCAAGTTGGCTCTCCTGCAATCACTCTCTCATCATGGGACTCATGGCCATGAAATTACGATTTCCCGAAATAACCCTCTGCCCCTCTTTCTCGCAACCCCGCTCTCCCATAATGATGACAGAGCAGAGAGCTGAGAGGACGTGTAACTCATGTACATGTATATAATTGCGTACAGCGTAGGTCTTTCTTATGTGAGCGGGTTACTTGCCTTTACGAGAAGTCCAACTGCATCTCATTGTATCTCTTGACCTGGTAGTTCTAACACTCAAACATTCTTGCTGAAGATCACAACCTCTCGACTTCGATCAACGGGAAAAGAAAAATGGTTGACGCAGTAAAATCAGCACTGGGTCTGAATACCATTCCAGATTACGATGATCTTCCACCGGTGGAGGGCATGCCCAAGGGATGGTAACGCGATCCCACCGAACTTTTCCCCTCAAGGAAAGCATATGCTGACAGCATATCAGTGCATGGGGAGTCTGGGACAAGTTTCGCAAAGATGGCAAAAAGGACATCTACGGCACTTTGAACCTCCTCACACCAGAAGTGGTGAAAGCTGCCTACTCCGAAGCGAGAGAAGGCATTCATGTCTCGCTCAACTGGCCCATTGGTGCTATCAAAACTCCAGGATTCGGCAGAAAAGGGCTCGTGCATAAGGTCACATCGTTCGTAGACAGCCCGCTGAACTGCCATGGCTACGACGATGAGATCGAGTTCAATACGCAGTGCAGTTCGCAATGGGATTCTCTCGTCCACTTCCACCACCAGCCAAGCCAGTCAGGCTACAACGGCACCAAGACCAGTGTCGAAGAGCTCACGCAGAATTTCGGCAACGAAGACAAGGAGAGGAAGCTTCCCACGTTGAACCACTGGCACGATCGCGGCGGCATGGTGGCTCGAGGAGTATTCATCGACTTCAAGAAGTATGCAGACGAGACCGGCCGAGCGTTCAACCCATATACAGACGATAAGATCTCGATCGACGACATTGAACTCATTGCCAAGAAGCAAGGCGTGGAGTTCAAGCAGGGCGACGTGATCATCATCCGCTCTGGCTTTACCGAAGGCTTGACTGACGTATCCGCGGAGAAGCAAGCCGAATTGATGGGATCTCATCGTGTCTGCGGTGTAACCGGTACTGAAGAAGCCGCGAAATGGTTCTGGAACAAACACTTTGCAGCCGTAGCTGGAGACATGATTGCTTTCGAGCAGATCCCACCTATTATCGATGGCGAAGAGGGACCCGTGTCAGGATTGGTGCTGCATCAGATCTTCTTGGGTCTGTTTGGTATGAGTATTGGTGAATTGTGGGACCTCAAAGCGCTGTCAGAGACTTGCGCAAAACTGAACCGCTACACCTTCTTGCTGACCAGTGTGCCTTTGAACGTCCCAGGTGGCATTGGGTCGCCGCCGAATGCATTGGCCATCTTTTAAGTCGTGGAGGTACGAAATAAAGCAGGGCTAGCCGAATGGATATATTGTTCAGGTATTGAAAGGGTAGTCGCTGTATGTAAGATGGTATTCCTCTTCTTCTTCCTCTTCCTTCTCTTGTTACCACTCCGCATCTCCGCATCTCCTCTTCGTCAACCTGTAGCTCCCCATCATATGTAAAGCTAACCTGCGACAGCGACGTCAAGGCCGCCTATCATGGGGTGGTCGGTGAAGTGTACGACCGATTGACCACAAGCCATATGGCATTTCAGAGCCCAGAATAGCGCCAATGCAAGAGAATCTCGCTCAGGCAATGTGTTGCCAGTAAGCTATATTACCTTACAGATTCACTCATCTCTGAGCTACATTCTACGAGAGACCGGCCGTTGCGATGGTGAAGCTCAAACACAAGAATCACAAGCACACTGTGTCACGCTGACACTATGCATTCCACCGCCAAATGGAATGCAAGCTTGTACAAAGCCATTCTCCCAGTAGACGTCACCAAAGATATCGTCGCACGTCGCAACGACCAATGTGATAGTCACTTGGACTACCGCGCGGAATGCCAGAGGGCTGGGAGATGCGTTACAATAGCTATGTCCCAACGATGCGTTGCACTGTCACCCATTGCGGCAATTTCTTTCAGGAAGTAGAATATACAGTCAACACACCACTGCCCTCCTGTTTAATCTTGCTTCAGCGAAGCTCTCGATATCTCTGACCACCTCCAGTATACGAATAACGCTCACCCTTGCCACTATCTCCGGCCACAGCAATGGCAATATCCAGCCATAGAAGCATGGTCCATATGCGGCCACCAAACAAAGAGCCGGAGTGGTCCAGCATATGCAACAATGTCTTTGAAGAGTACCTGGATGATAACGACGCTTTCTTTGGGATCGAAAAACGAGAAAGAAGCAGTTCAGACGACTCTGCCCAATTGTTCAACTTCTCTGGTTCGAGTGAACAAAGCGCGCAGACAGATGCAACCTCGCCAATTCCTGCATGGGATCCCGAGGAGTCGAGTGCTCCCCATGCACAACAGCCAAAGGCGAAGGCGCCGACGGGCTTTTGGCACAACAAGCTACGAGCATTGGAACAAAACGCTGCAGCTTGCGAGCGACAGCAGAGATTAAGGGCTGCGAAGTCTCATCCCGACTTTTTGAGCTTGGGAGGTTTCCCATCACCGCCAGCTATACCTTCATCACCGACTACTAGCCAATCATACTCTGCTCAAAGACAAACCTCCCGTGGGCGTGGTAACGCTGCAAACGGAAACAAGACGCCCACACATCAGCGCAGTGTGTCCCATCTACGCGGAGTGTCACGCGGACGACCTGTTGGTGTCACGAAGCCTCCTGCTACCGCTGCAGTCAACCCCAATGCCACTGTCCGTCAACGCAATGGCTCTCCATCGAAGATGATGACCCCTTCGAGATACCGCGCCAAGGATGTCTGGACAGAGCGCATGCTGCAAAGTCCAAAGAAGTTCGAACTCAGGGTGGAACAACCCATCAACACATTCCCGGCGTCACCGCCGCACTCGGCCAGATCTATGCAAAATGCATTCGCTGGTTTCGGATCACCAGCATATTCTGCCATTGCTGGTAGCGACGATCAGATCTCGCCGCTGGCAAGCACCTTTCATCACTCTGCTCGCCTTCATACCCCGAACCATTCGCCACTTTTGAGTCCTGGGAGCCATGCAACGTCTTCATACTTCGAGCCGGCGCCACCTCTGCCAGCTACTCTATATACTACGCAGACGATACCACTGAATGACACAGCTCCTTTGTATCCAGAACGCGGCTCGTCACTGGCAGCAAATAAAATAAATGAGTTTGACTTTGGCTTCAGCAGCTCCCCTAAGTATGAGGATCCATGGATCGCCACATCAGCTACTTTTGCAGAACCCTCATCTCCAGCATATCCAACCACAGCTCCCATTTTCGACAACCAAGATCCATTCAGCACTCTCGAGAGTGGGGTGGAACGCAGTCTACATACCAACGCCCAGTCGCAAAACCACAACCTGGGTCTTGGCATCAGTTGTGATTCGAATGGCAACTACACCACTATTCCGGGAAATGCTCTACACTATGCGTCTGTTCCACCATCGATAGGTCCATACTTTGTCCCATCACTACCCCATGGACTGCCCAGCACGCCCTCACATCGTCTCAATGGACTGCCCAGTGCTTCGTTCCGCCAGATGAACAATGCACCACTGACACCTCAGCGCCAGCGAGCCTCGCTGGACCGCTCCCCTTCACCAACGTATCCGGCCAGAGAGTCTCGCTCACGCCAAGTCTCTAGTTCTCGTCGGAGGTCACAGCATCGCAGAACAAAGTCCGCAAGCACAACGCCTCGCCAACACGGGGGCGACAGAGGAGGAGGCGGGGGTGGTGGCGGCGGTGGTGTCGGCTTTGTGAACTTCACACCTGGCGATGCTGGAAAGATTCTCAACGGGGTTGCGCCTTCTGGTAGTTCGAAGACGAAAGCTCGAAGGGAAAAGGAAGCGGCAGACAAAAGACGTAAGCTGAGTCAGGCGGCAATGCAAGCTGTCATTGAAGCTGGAGGGGATGTGGAGAGTTTGCAGCGATTGGTGATAGAGCGATAATTAATAAATCACGCTAGAATTGTATACAAATATCTCTCTCAGGTATATGGTGAGTGAGCGTTTTGCACCACTTTCATGAACTGATCAGTCATCCTCATCATCCTCCTCGGCAGCCTCATTCCTCTGTCTAGCTTTATTCGTAGTATCCTTGAGACTATCCAAGAAATCCGTAGTCGCCTCGTGGACTTTTCCCAGATCCGAGAATCTCAACTTCGCGTCTCCCGTTCCGTTACCACCTCGCTCTTTCGCAAGCGCCAGAGCCGCAGAGACGATATTACGAATCTGTCGACCATTCATCTCGTTGCGACGACAGAGAGTCTTGGTGATATCCTTGTACATGGCTTCACGAGCGCCCTTGATCAAACCATCTGGGATCTTATCGAGAAGATTTCTGTAAATGGCAGCCTTCTGTGCTTGCGAGAGGCGTTTATATTGGATGGCCAGATGCATTCGCGATTGCACGGCGACATCGATCGATCGGATGCGATTGGTCGTGAGGAAGATGATCCCTTCGTAGTATTCCAGACTGCGCAAGAGGACGGACACGAGCATGTTGCGTTCGGGATTGTCGGTGCGGACTCGTTCTTCGAGGAACACATCGGCTTCGTCGATCAAGAGAATGGCACCCCACCGTGCGGCGATGGCGAAGAAGATGTTGAGCCGAGACTCTGCATTGGCTGCTTTGGTGCCGACTTCTGCGACGGAGACGACGAGAAGAGGTCTGCCCGTCGCGAGCGCGATGGTTTCTGCTGTCAGCGTCTTTCCCACGCCGGGAGGACCATGCAGCAAGATTGCCAACCCTTTGCCTTTGCCTTCGATGACGTCTAGAGATTTGGGGATTTCACTCTCTCGATCTTGCCGGTCTGCAGAGTCAGAATGATGTCGCGAGGATTGGTGGCTGTTGACAAATGCCAAGAGCATTTGCTTGTACTTTTCTTCCAGCTGGAGCTGATTCTTGAAGTAGTTTCTCCGTACATCTCCTTCCGCAGAGACTTCAGTACACGCAGTCACTCGGAACTGAGCCCATGTTTTGACTTTGAGCGCGTAGCCAAGCACGCGGGGTGGACACATTATCAGACGATCCTCGATATCCTCGCTTTTGCCATCTTTCTGAGCAAAGAGAGTGTGATTCTTGAGAGTCGATGTTGTACCAGCAGATTGCTTATGCCAGCGTATGATTGGAGATCGCAGGCACGCATTACTAGAAGAATGATCAGCACACAACGCCATCACAAGCGTGATAGGAGACCTACCAAGTACAATCATATTCAGTGTAGGGCTTCACTTCGCGCTCGCCGAGGGGCGGCTCCGGGCCAGATGCTGAGACATCGTCTTGTGCTCGCAGGAACGAGAAGGCATCAACGATGATCTGTCCAAGGTACTCTTTTCTTGAGGAGCCTGAGCCGCCAGTCTCTTCCATGCCACTAAAAGTAGATGTAGTGTCGTCGTCTGCGTCTCGAGAGGCGAGCATCTGTGCTCTGGCAGCCTGGGTTTGCTTCACTGTCAAGATGGGTCCTCTGTACTCGTGCTGGTACTTCTCCGGTCTACACATGTGCCAGAACCTTTCGCCTCGCTTGAGGAGGTCTTGCCGCAAGCCTTTTTCGTTAGAGTGGTATTGCAGTGGATACACCTCAAGCGAGTCAATTTGCATTTCCTTCTTGTCAGACTGCTCGGTGCTCTTTTTGAGGACGAAGGTGCACTCAAATGGGCCGAAGTTATTGCCATCCCAGTCGAGGCCTATGCAATGTACCCGGAGTTCTTTAGGCGGTCCTTTAATCTCTCCGGTCTGGGGCGTTGTGCAGCTTCTGACTTCCAGTATGTGCATATCGTCTAGGAATGTCTTGGCACAGACTTTGGTGCCTGGCGCAAACAAGGTCCAAAGATACTCGAATGGGAGACACCCTTTGGGCAGGTATGTGTCCCGTGCCTTGAAATAAGTGTCTGCCTGTGTCTGTCGGACAAGTCCCAGGAGCTGCTTGAGGTCTTCCCTGGCCAACCCCTTTTCCTCGCTATCGCCCTCGACTGGTTTGCAGGCTGCTTCAAACTCGGTCCAATTCCAAAGCAAGTCTGTAAATGGGCTGGTCAAGATCAAGGGCTCAGTTTCAGATGTTGTATCCTCTCTGGCAGTGAAAGAGGCTGCATAGTAGATGCGCTTCAATTCTGGCGACGCGATCTCAATCTCGTGATAGCTGACTTTTTTCGAGTTGTGCTCCTGCATGTAACGGCGGAAGATGGTGGGCTCAAATTTGTCTTTTCCGCTCTTACTCTTGTCAGCAGCATCTTTGGTATCATCGCCAGTCTTGGCTTTTTGAGTGTCAGTAGTGTCGTCAAAGATTTTGATATACTGAGCAGTCTTACACGTAGTCGGTTCCGTTTCTTCGTCATCGTAAGTCGCATCGTCGTCATTCCACTTGGAGACATTAGCAAGTTCTGCAGAAGTTCACTATGCTATGACATACACGAGCCGTGAGGTCTCGTAGGCGCGGAGGCGCAACGGCCTCCTCGGACGTCTCAGCGTTGTCTTGGTCGTCCTTTGTTGCTTTATCCTCCTGTGCATATGATTAGTGGAAAGTCAACTCCGCATTGTACGGAAGCGTTACCGCATCTTTCGCCTGATCGGGTTTGTTCTCCTCCTCGTCGGCTTCTTCAGTCTGCTCAGTAGCAGTGACAGACCGTATCTCATCGTCAGACACTTCTACAAGCTCTTCAAGCTGTGCAATGCGAAGCTCAAGCAAACGAATGTATCGTTGCTCCAGATCCCCTTTGGTCATGACGGCGGCTGTCTTGACTTGTTCCACCTTAGCCGGTACTGCTTCATCTTCTGTAGAGACTGTCTCATTGGATGGCGCGCTTGCCCCTTCTTGAGGCAAAGTCGCTTCGTCTATAGGTTTCAGTTCTGCTGCACTGGTGAGGACCTCTTCTGTAGCACCCACAGTGGCCTTCCGTCAGTAGTTAGTGAGAGCTGCCGCATTCCCAAACTTCCGGATGGGAAACCTACTTCGCTATCCTTGGCGACCTCCATGATCGAACAGTTCTTGGTAAGCAGTGATAATGATGCTGTGAAGATTCTTGTATACAAGTAGCGATCCGCAAGACGACCCGCCACCGGAGAGCATGCTGGCGTTTATGACCGATAGGCTCACCCTCACCAGGCGAGGCTCGTGTCCCAAGTGCCCATCATCCTCGTCCTGATGCCCCTCATCAGGCTGTACGTTCAATCCTTCGGTGGATTCGCTGCTTAGCTCTAGCCGACGCCATCGCCGCTACCAAGATGCCTACATACACATACAGCATGGGCAGTAGACCAACGCCAGCAAGCATCCAGTTTCCTGTACGCAACGATTGGTAAGCCCTATCTGTAGGCCTCTAGCGCTATTCCTGCATGCATACATGTATGTGACAGCCTGTAGTCCGTGCCAAGCTGAACTAAAAACAGCCTCAAAGGATCCGAGCCGTGGAGCTTCCCTGATAGAGCGGCACGAACGGCACAAGCTGCGGGCCCATATAGAGTAGACTCTGATAGGTGGCTCTGCATGCAAGTCCTGAAGCGATGTCGTGCGAGCGTGTAGGAATAATGCGCGGATTGATAGCATGCACTGCACAGCAAAAGCGCTGCGTACTACAATATGGGGCAGATCGATGTTCTAGCCCGAGTGGTTCTCAGCCGCACAGAACCCATGTGACTGGGAACAGTTGTAGTGGCACCTTTTGCAACTCGCCAGCCAGAAATAGCTTGGGAACGACACCGCTGGCCTCGGTAGTGTTTGGCGTAGGGCAGTGAAGTGTAGGATGGCCTGGTTCCGAAGACAATGATTAGTGCTGTCCTCGAGGTCATACCGACCGCGCTGACCTCCTAAACCTCTGTTAGCATTCTAGGCATATCGTCTGTCATGGCTCAGCTTTGGTTTGCAAATCCAGCGTCTACCAGAAGGTAAGAGAGACACGGAATACAACGATCCGCCGAGGCTAAGCACTCTTCAGTCTTGTTACGCAGGTAGACAATCTCTTGTGCGACAAAGAGGAATGGGCTGTCTCTGTGGCTGATGTGCCTTCCGATGCCAAAGCTGGCCGAACAGCAAGACGGAATGCTCTGGTGATATACAAATGCACGCAGCAAGATCTCCAATCCCAAATCGATGCGTTGATAGATACACCAGGGTCTGATCTGACCTCTCGGGCGCGGGATGCCATGGAAATGGCAGGCTTGGCCAAGATCAAGTGGTTGGGCGATCGTAAGACTTCGTCTGCGCGCAAAGCTGGTGCAGCATTCCAAGCCAGTATGTCGAGCTTTTCGCAGTTCTTGGACAACTTCTCAGGGATTGCCGAGATAGTCAAATCTGCCGATCAGCAATACGGCGGCCTGGCCTTTGGGACTCTGTCTCTGATGCTTAGCATCTTTGTGCATAAGACTCAGCGAGAGCAAGCTCTGGATGAAGGATTTGCAGAGCTTGGTCTAGCTTTGCCACGACTTCAAACTTTGCAGAATCTCCGTCGAGAAGGCATGAACGATGATCGAGTGAGTTTTGAGCGACTGGAAGCTCTAATTATGACAACGTTCTGTCAGATTATCAAGTTTTCGCGGGAGACCACTGAGTACTATAGTTCCAAGTCCCGCAGGATCAAAGATGCAATGTTGCCTGAGCACAAAAAGAATGCAAATCTGATCGATACTCGGAACACCCTATGCGAGATCCGGAACGAATGTGATATTTTGATGCTGACAAGAATCACCATGTTGCACCAGAAACTTGAGGATATCAGCATAGATGTTAGAAAAACGCACGTTGAATCAGCCAATGCAGGCTCTCAATTGAGGCGTGCAAGAGAATCTTCGGACACCAGCCATCTTGCAGAGCTGAGGCAGATTCTTGGAGTACAAGAGCTGTCGGCAAACGTCAATCTGAAGAAGTACAAGTCGCTATTGGCCAGTGCATTCTTTTCCGGCAGCAGTCTTCGTTCCAAATACTGCCGTCCTAAGAAGATCTCGATGGAACTTCTAAGGGGAGACGGAGAGTTCGACAAGTGGTGGGCCAGTTCCAAGTCCTGTCTTCTTCTGGCGGGTGGAAGTAATTTTGTGGATGATCATTCATCAGGCTCTCTGAATTGGTTGTCGTACGGCGCCATACTCGCAATTGAGGAGCTTCGCTTGCAACAACGAAAGGTTGCTTTCTTCCTTGCCCAGACGAGCTGGTCTGTGAACGAGCGAAAGCGTTGCACCATCCGGCAGATCATCGTGAATCTGATATACCAGATCTCAACAATGCATGACGATCTGCTCCGCAGCAAAGTCGACAGGCTGAAGACAGCAGTGCAGAGCCCGGCGTGGAACGAGAGCGACGGTGATGCTTTCTGGCTCAAGGCACAGCCGCTGCTACTTGAGATCTTCTCAGCTTTTCGATGCGAGGAGGAGATATTCATCGTCGTAGATCGCCTAGATCAGTGCGCTTGGAGCTCGGACGAGGATGCCGACGAGGACGACTCCTACTCCTCCTACTCCTCGTCTCCCCCGGGGCTGGACATGCGCCAGGCCATTGAGGAACTGCTCCATATCGCAGCCGAAGCACACTGCCACGTGAAAATCCTTTTGACCATGGACGCAGCTTCGTCCCAGAGACTGGCGAGGGCGAGGAACAGTATACCCAAGAAAGAGCGCAAAGTGTTGCTTTTGAAAGCCGAATGGTGTCAGGCAACAGACGAAGGCAGATCCGATGAGTGAAGAGTAAGTGGCGTCACGTGACTGCCCCTTGAATGTGTATGTGGCTTGTATACTATTGGCACGGAGCTCTGTCCGCAAAACCCCTCCGTCGACGTCATGGATCGCTTAAACATTCAGGTACATGGATGTTCCTTACCTAGTACATGTACCTACTATGTACGTGTAGCTACACCTTTCCAACGCCCCTCTCGTTCTTAAGTCCAGACAACCTTATCCCACCTGATGCATCTAATATCCTCAACATCAATCTCGCTACTAATCCTTGCCTCTTGCTTCTTCACAACCCTCACCTCAGCAACTCAACACCACCAGCAGGAACCTCTCCCTCATCACCATCATCACGACAAAATGTCCAAATCCCTAAATGTCTTCAAGCAACCTCTAACCCTCCATTCCACTTCCCCCATGACTGGTAAGACACCACCGAATCGTACAGCAGACCTGCCACTCAAACAATAACCCATCCAGGCTACCTCCGAAACGGCTACTGCGAAGTCCCCGGCTCCGACTACGGCAACCACGGCGTCGCAGCCGAAGTCACAGAAGAGTCCGTCCTCATCCCACTCCCCATTTCTCCCAATCTCCATCCTCACTGACCAATTCCGCTCTCTCCATTCCCACAGATTCCTTGACTTCTCCGCCTCGCGCGGCAACGATCTCCGCTCGATCGGCGGCATGAAGGGAGGCTGTAAATGGTGTTTATGCGCTTCTCGATGGCTCGAAGCGTTTGAAGCGCGAACGACGGCGAAAGCGGGCGACAAGATTGTTCCCAAGGTTTGGCTGAGTGCGACGAATCAGAAGGTTCTGGAGAAGATTAAGTTGGAGGATTTGAAGGGGTTTGCTGTTGATAAACAGGAGTGAGTGAGTGAGTGAGTGAGTGAGTGGATGGGTAAACGAGTCACGAGGAGGATATGGGATTATGAGGATATGAGAACGGGATAGGGATAGGGATAGGATGTGAATGGACCGCGTATGAGAAACAAGAAGAGCCAGGAATGAAGAAGGTGAACAGGTGCGATAGTTGGAACGTTGTTATGAATATTGATGTACGATATGGACAAGAGTGGTGCTTTTGAAGCTACCTACAATGAAGACATTCGAGAGCACAGTCACCAACTGATACTTTCTCAAAATCAGGGCATTTCACTTCGGATTCGGAAAGGTAGATATATATACTGTAGCTCAAGGAGGGCGCTTGTGCATTCGAACTTGGCAGATTATGCTTCTCAGAGAAGAAAAAGAAGAAGAGAAGAAGATGGATAGTAGTGACCTGGCAACGGAATGCGCTGCAGTGTATTCTCGCACCCTATGAGTTGACTCCTATAACAAACAACTTTCTATACCTCCGCCAACGCCTCGCTATGAAATCACGTTGAGTGATGAACCAGATTTTCCATTGTATCCTTGAGGGTATATGGCCCCGATGCGTAGACGCCAAGCAATTGCCGCTGTGGTGAACCAGCAGGCATGGTATCAATATAAAGACAAAACAATCCCGCGATTTGCTCCCACATCTATATCAACAGTCAACACCACACGGGATGAGACAGCCTAGAATAGACCATCAATCTCGCCAGTCTCGCCATCGAGATCAACATTGAGGTACCCAGGCGCTGTAGGCAGACCTGGAATCGTCTGGATATCTGCTGCAAGAGCATACAGATAGCCAGCACCAGCTGCCATACGAACATCTCTAATGGGAACCTCGAAGCCAGTTGGCGCACCCTTAAGTGCAGGGTCGTGGGAGATGGAGTATTGAGTCTTGGCAATGCAGATTGGCAGGTTACCGTAACCTTGCTTGGTGTACGTGTCGACCTTCTTCTGGGCAATCTCCGAGAAGGAAACAGACGCAGCACCGTACATCTTCTTGGCGATGGCTTCGATTCGCTCTTGGACGGAACCCCCTTCAGTCTGGTAGAGGAGCTGGAACTCTTCTGGCTTGCTGTTCTCGGCGGCTTTGATGACTCCATTTGCGAGGTCAATTGCGCCCTTGCCACCCTCAGCCCAGTGGTTGGCCACAATGGCATCTTCAGCTCCGGCTTTGATAGACTCTTCGCGGATGACTTGAGCCTCGGCGTCAGTGTCGGTCTCGAACTTGTTGATTGCGACAACGACCTTGACCCCGTACGACTTGGCGTTCTCAATGTGCTTGGCCAAATTGGTGCAGCCCTTTCGAAGGATCTCGACATTCTCGGTGCGGTAGACTTCGTCGAGCTGTGCACCGGCCTTGATCTCTGGACCGCCTCCGTGGACCTTGAGAGCACGAACAGTGGCGACAATGACAGCAACATCAGGTACAAGTCCCGATGCACGGCACTTGATGTTCATGAAACGCTCACCGCCCATGGTAAAGTCGAATCCAGCCTCAGTGACTACGAAACCGACCTTTTCGTTATGTTCAGCAGCCTCGTCAGGCTCAGTACCAGCGAGCTTGAGCGCAATACGATCGGCAATGATCGAGCTGTTGCCGATGGAAATGTTGGCGAATGGACCAGCGTGCACGAACACGGGCGTGCCCTCCAATGTCTGCATAAGGTTAGGCTTCACGGCATCCTTCATCAGAACGGCTAGGGCACCAGCAGCACCAATATCATCAGCAGTGATAGGCTCGCCTGCCTTGGAGGACGCCACAACCATGCGGCCTAGTCGGTCTCTCATGTCACTGAGATCTGTGGAAAGAGCAAGCACAGCCATACACTCCGAGGCAACGGAAATGTCGAAGCCCGTCGCACGTGGTTCAGCCTTGCTTTCTGTTGGCGCTTGCCCGATGGTGATGCCGCGCAGGTGGCGATCATTGACATCGAGAACTCGGCGCCATGTGATGGTCTCCGTATCGAAGTCAAGTCTGGCGAACCTTCTGATCTCCTCCTCGGTCAGGTCGTCTGGGTTGGTCTTTTCGATGCCGAGCCTCTCCAACCGTCTAAGCATGCTAGGCAGGAACTCGCGCTTGCCCTTCTTCTTGGGCACAAGGCGGCTATACAGAGCCTTGTCGCTTTGCGTAGCCTCGTGGAACATCCTGGTATCGATGGCTGCAGCGAGTAAGTTGTTCGCAGCAGTGATTGCGTGGATATCGCCAGTCAAGTGCAGGTTGAATTCGTCCATGGGAATCACTTGACTGTATCCACCACCTGCAGCGCCACCCTTGATACCAAAGGTGGGGCCTTGCGAAGGCTGACGAACATTGGCAAATGCAATTCGTCCAAGCTGGCCAGCGAGAGCTTGTGTCAGACCGATCGTGGTGGTACTCTTGCCCTCGCCAAGAGGCGTTGGAGTGATACCAGCGACTAAGATGTAGCGGCCGTTCTTGCGGTGCTCCAGACGCTTCAAGACATCGAGAGAAACCTTGGCCTTGTAGTGGCCGTATGGCTCAAGCTCGTGCGGTGCGACACCAATCTCAGCAGCAACCTTACCAATGAGCTTTGGGTGCTGTGCTCTTGATACAGCGATGTCAGACGGCACAGGCTGCAGGAGCTTGAGTGGCAGAGGGGTGATGTGGCGAGACTTTTGTCTGTCAAAGTAGGTGTCTGCGGCATCGACCACGTTCGACAGCAGCATGGCAATGGTCATGGGTCCAACACCACCTGGCACTGGAGTGATCTGACTCGCCACCTCGACTGCACTGTCGTAGTCGACATCGCCGACCAGACGCTGTCCTGACTTCTTCGTGTCGTCTGGGATTGAGTTTGTGCCAACGTCAATCACCACGGCACCAGGCTTCAGCCACTCGCCCTTGACGAAGTGCGGCTTTCCAATGGCAGCAATAACAATGTCTCCTGTCTTGACAATCTCTTTCAGATTAGCAGTCTTGGAGTGGCATACAGTCACGGTAGCGTCTGCATTCCTGAGCAAGTAGCTGACTGGTGCGCCCACGATGTCTGATCTGCCAATCACGATGGCGTTCTTGCCTCTCACATCGACTCCACTCTCTTGGAGCAGCACCATGACACCTTTGGGAGTGCATGGCACGAACAATGGCTTGCCGCCCTTCTTGGCGAGCTCTCCGATGTTGAGCGCTCCGAAACCATCCACGTCCTTTGCATCAGCGACCGAAGAGGTAACTTCGTACTCGTCGATGTGCTTGGGCAATGGCAGCTGGACGAGTATGCCGTGTACGGAGGCGTCATTGTTGTACTGCTCAATCTTCTCGAGCAGTTCGTACTGCGAGATGCTTTCGTCATAGTTATCGATGGTGCATGAAATATTGGCTTCTTCGGCGGCCTTCAGCTTCATGCGGACATAGGTCGAGCTGTCTTCGCGGCCGCCAACCTGGATAATCTTCAGACTTGGCTTGTAGCGAGGGTTCTTGGCCTGCTTGTCGGCAATATCCTTGGAGATGCGCTCTCGAATGGTCTGAGCAATGACCTTGCCATCGATGTTGGTGGCCGTCATGTTTGCGGAGGTCGAGGTGAAGGAGCGGACGCCTGCAGGCTCATGCGGCGTGTTGAGAGCTTGTCGGGACCTGGGGTGCAGTGGGCGAAGGAGGTCCTGGCGTGGTGTCGCACGATCGGTGGTAGACCAGGCGCGGGAGGATGTTCGAGGAAAAAGAGGTCGGAGGCCACCAAATTTCGGCGATGAAAGACTGACGCGGGGCTGCAGGCGACCACCGGCACAGATCGTCGTTCGGCCAGCTGGAATTCGCATTTCGCGGTGGGCAATGGAACGTATGCAGAGGGCGAAAAGAGCGACTGCGGTCTCGGTCTATAGTTCCCAATGCGCCCGAAAACAACAATGCCCGAAAAGAAGTCCTCGCACTCGACTCGCTGCAGGAGTGCTGTTCAAGAATCTCGGAGTGTGTAATAAAGTGTGAACAGTGAGTCTCGAATTTGCGCTCGTCGGGGGGGATCAGAATACAGGATCCGTCTTCCCGGTACTGCGACTTACGGTTACTTACTAGCCACTACCGACCCCACACTCACGTGACTTAAATCTTGGCGACATTTCGAGTAGGCAAGATTCCGTCCGCTGAGCAGAGAGAAGACAGACAATCACATACACGCCACCATGAGACCCATCTTGCTGTCGGGCCACGAGCGTAAGTAGTGCCTCGTACCGCTCGCGCGACGGCTCGTACTGACGGAAGTGATATGCAGGCGCGCTCACTCAGGTGAAATACTCCAAGGAAGGCGATCTCATCTTCTCCGTTTCCAAAGACCACGTCGTGTGCGGCTGGTACAGCACCAATGGCGAGCGATTTGGCGTATACAAGGGCCACCAGGGTGCCCTCTGGACTGTCGACGTCGACCCGACCACCACCCTCCTCGCTTCGGGAGGCGCAGACAACACGATACGGCTGTGGGAGGTGCGGACGGGCAAACTGCTGAAGACGTGGGAATTTGGGACCGCCATCAAGCGCGTCGAGTTCAACGAGGACGGTACACAACTGCTGGGCGTGACGGAGAAGCGTGCGGGACAACTGAGCTCGATCTTGGTCTACGACATCAACCAGGACCCAGCCGGCGAACAGGCCAACGAATACAGCATGCGCATCGTTGTGGACGACATTCCCAAGGTCACAGTCGCTGGCTTCTCCTACATGACCAAGTTCATTATCGCAGGACACGAAGACGGCAGTGTGACACAATACGACGCAAAGGACGGCTCCGAGCTGCACCATGTCTTCCCTCACGAGGAGAACTCGCCAGTCACAGATTTGCAGTGGAGCTCAGATCGCACCTACTTCATCACCGCGTCAAAGGACAAAACCGCCAAGCTCATCGATGCGAAGACTTTGGATGTGCTCAAGACATATGTCGCAGATACGCCCCTCAACAGCGCCGCCATGACACCAGAGCCAACCAACTATGTCATTCTGGGAGGAGGGCAAGCAGCTATGGACGTCACAACCACATCCGCTCGACAGGGAAAGTTCGAAGCCCGTTTCTACCACAAGATCTTTGAAGAGGAGGTTGGCAGAGTGAGAGGTCATTTCGGTCCCCTGAATTATGTCGCCGTGGACCCTTCAGGCAAGTCATACTGCAGTGGTGGTGAGGACGGATACGTACGAGTACACCACTTCGACCCACCGTTCTTCGACTTCAAGTTCGAAGTCGAGCGAGAGTTGGAGCGAGAAGGGAGGATGTGAAAGATGCGCATGTTCATGAGCGACGAAAGCTAGATGAAGGCGAAGGATGGCATAGCAAGGCGTTGTGGCGTAAGGTACGTCCGGTCGATCGATCGATATGAGGTCCATGAAGTGCACAAAAGCGCTCTGAAACTAGACTGTTTGACGCCTAAAAGGTAGCCTATTCGAATGATACCAGCTTGCGGCTGTTCTGCACCACTCCTCACTCGTATGTGTGTCTTCGGCCTCACCAGCAATCATCTAGCCGCGGTTCAGGAACTCCAGCCGCTTTGCCTTTGTCGAAATTCAGTGGACGGGTGGAATGAACGGAGACGCTGCCTACCAAGCTGGAATACGGTTCCATTCCGGATGAGGATTGATTGCATCTGAGGAAGGTTATTGTGTGCTTGAAGACTGCGCAACCAACGGTGTTAGTCATGGACAGCGGCTTCTAGACGATCAAGACCTGAATATCGGCTAAGGGACGAGACTTGCGATATACCTTATCCGGAGGTGTTTTATGCCTGCAACCCCTTCCTCCGCTTGCGAGGATGGGGTGAGAGCTTACTTACACCTCCGGATAAACCTCTACACTGTCACAGCAAACACGTCAAATTCCTGCCTTACAGAGCTACCTGAGGCGCACGCGGGGCCTCAGATTCCACATGTTTTATCTACCAAGCAAGCGCATCTCTGCTAACGACCTGCACACATACGTACGTGTTGTCTCATATAGCCAATTAGCTGGTAGCCAGTGGGAGAGAAACCTAATGGAGGAAGAAGAAGAACCACCACTACTACCACACCATCCTCCCAAATGGATCCTCGTCACCAACGTTACCCCAGGCAGTTTAGCAGAAGCCTTCACACAATCTTTCCAAACCCGCGGTTTCAACGCCATCGCCACATCTGCCATTTTTCCCAACCCCTTCGAACATCTTATACCTGCTACGATAGGCAGCAGCGAAGGGTTTCTGATCCGCATTCATCTGGATCCTACATCTTCCCACTCTATCACTTCGGCTTTAGAATCGGTAGCGGACTTGACGACTAATCAACTATCTTTTCTCATCAATACTCCCTCTAACATCACCACCACCACCACCTCTATCTCCTCCCTTTCCTTGGCGAGAAAGGGAAATGTCATTGGACGTGAAAGTGGGGTATAAGAGAAACTGAACCGGAATCGGCCCACTACTAGACCTCTCTATCCCGCACGCCAATCAATTATACGACACGCACATCTGGAGTCCGCTAGCCCTCACCCAAGCTTTCTTCCCACTTCTCCTCGGAGCGGAGGAGGAGGAGGAGGAGGAGGTAGAGGTGGTGGTGTTGCGGAGAGGAAGTCGGCTTGTTGGTGGGAGGGAGTTAAGGACGACGAAGTTGAAAGAATGCTGAGGAGAAAAGAAGGTCGAGAAGGAGGATTGAGTATCATGGAAACTTTTTTATATTTTTATGAAAGAGCTTTACTCCTGATTGATGAATAACTGTCTCACATACAGTCAAGCCCATGTCCTCTGGTCGTCCGTTAAGCTCAATACTTGCTACCATCTGTCCCTCCATCTCGTTAGTGCGTATTGCATTCGACTTCCGGATATCAACTTCTACATGCACTCCTAGTTCACAGCGTACGGAAATCAGATTCTAAATTGTGCTCCGTCGGGAAATTGTTCACGAAGTCAGCGTGAGCCTGCAGCGTAAATTGTAATATTGACTCATGCATATTGGTGGTAGTCAAGCATGGGTACAGTCTCTTTTTTCGAAGTATCCAAAAGCACAGCCTTGACTGTTACAGGCCGGTATATCATATTATGACACGCTATGTAGGGTATCGTAGGAATAGTTAGTCGTATATTTCAAGAGGCGCCAACTGGTCAATATTGTACAGCCAGTTCCCACCACGTTCCTCCTTCTCCAGCCTGCGATGTCAGTCAGAAATTGAACGCACGTTTGCAATGGATGCGTTATACTTACCAGTCATATGGCCACAGGACAAGATGGCCTTGAATGAGATCCAGCATCTCTTCGGCCTCTTCACTGGACATGCAATCTTCGGCTGCGGTTCTCCCACTGCTCTTCGTCGTTCCACGCTTTCGCCCGATCCGTGGGGCCTCGAGAGTCTCTTTCGGAGGCGTGCCGTTAGTCTTTTCGTCGAGCGGCGGCGAGGGAGTACCGGCTGGAGAATCCCTTTCAGGACCCTTCTCATTGGCCTCGTCGACATGTGCTGTGCTTTTGCTTCTGGGACGTAGCTTGTCAACCAAAGAGTCAACTGCACCGTTAGTAGTAGCGACCGGAGGCATGCCGTGGAGCGCGGCCTCGCCAGCACCTGGAGGGCCAGACTTATCCGGTGCGCCTTCTTTGCGAAGCGGCCTGCTAGAACCCAATCCCTGAGACTGCATGAATGCTTCATTGTAGGCGTTGAACTTCTCATAAGCTTTCCAGTCCAGTACTTCAGAGTCCGGCATACATCTGAATACCTGTCGATAGATTTTGGTATTGTTGTCTGCGAGCTTGTGCCACACATCGTGATAGAAATCTAAGGCTAGCGGATCTGCCATGCAGTCCTCGGTGACCTTTGGCTGGCGGATGGCTCCTGCGAGAGGATTAGTACCCTTTTTGCTCCCAGAGGTCTCTGAAGTATTTCGCGTCAGAGGTGGACCGCCAATGTCAGTGTCGTCAAGTGCTGGCAGCTCGGGTAACTGAGATCTAGGCAGTAACCCGAGCGGCAAAGTGTCGGCGCGTTGTGTTGGCCACGGCGGACGAGCCGGCATCTTCTCTTTTCGTTCGCGACTGATTCTCTTCTGTCGCCTTCGCTCCTCGGCGTCATCGTGTCTAATACGATCAGACTCGGGAGCATCCTTCTTGACCATGACCTCCCGGCCATTCTGATCAATGAAAGTGTCTCGATAGGCATAATTGCCCGACTCCACAAGTGTCTTCATGTTGTCGAAGCCCAGTCCCTCCACGTCAAGATCGCGCTCGGGACCCTTCCTGCCTGTTGGATCTTTCACAACTTCGCTCGAGGTATCAGAAGGAGGTTGATTCTCAGACACAGTGCCCGCTGTCAGAAATTCACTCTCGCCCTCGCTGCGCATCTGGGAGGCACGAGGTGTCCGGAGTGGTGATCCGAGGCCTCCACTCTCGTGTGATGGCACGCCATATTCCTCTCGATAGATCCGTTCCATTTCAGCATCTTGGTGTTCACGCTCTGCCGCAGCTTGCTCGCGCCGGTAAATCTTATCCACATCAATTCCAAGGTGCTCTCGCATGAGTCGCTTTCTCAAAGTGTGCGCGAACTCGCCGACCTCGTAAGGTTGCCCTGCCATTGTGCTCTGTAACATGCATGTATCCGTGACAATCGATGCCACCTCCGAATCTCTGTTACCAAGCATCGAACGTTCGTTGATATTCGCGGAGCCAATAATGACATGCCGATCGTCCACAATCATACACTTTGCATGTATATACAACTGCTCCGTGGTCAAACATTTGCGAGGACCTATTTTACCCCACTGTCGCAACGAGTAGAATCGTATATAATCCTCAGGGTCGATGCCTACCGCGCGCAAGCGCCCAAAGATGGAGGTTTCGCCGCGACAGATGCTGCGAAATTGACACTGCATGATCAGTCTCACGCTAGTGCCATCTTGCGCATCAACACTATTCTGGAACCCTGGCATGAGGGGGATGACTAGACATGCTTGCCACTTCTCGCCTCTTTCGTGCGCGCGGATCGCACGCTCCACCAACGCATCGCCAATCTTGTTGTATATGGTTACGGCCTCCACCCGTGTACTGGTGATGAAGAATTGATTCTCGATGTAGACAAAGTGATCGGAGCTCTGAATGAGAGAACAGTACGCATTCATGATGCTGTGCTCAGTCTTGCCAGGAGTGCCAATAGACCATGAACTGCATGATCGCAGTATCTGAACCTGGCACGTGCCACTCATGCCCAGGTTGTCTAGCTCTTCTTGATCATACTCGGGCGGTGGCATCAGAACGGGAGTCGGTCTCGTAGGCACTCGCGAGCGCAGCACAAAGTTCCACCGTTGCACGAAGTGGCGAGCTACGTCGCGTGCAGGCTGTCCGACAATTTGCATAGCGATATCATGCCACGGCATGCGCGGCACCTTAGTTCGATCATACATCTCCTCGTATGGTTTATCGAGATTGTAGAAGTCCTGCACTCTGGGATTGGAGTAGTCCTTGCCAGGCCACACTTGGCAATGCTCATAATCTTTCGGCAGGTCGTGGTCCGGTTCAAAGCCCGTGAGCTTGTCGTCGGTCAGGGAGTGACATGGATCATCCCATCGCCCGAAACACAAGTCGACACCACCCACGAACGCCAACATATTGTCCACGACAACTAATTTCTCGTGATGAGCCCAGAAGAACTGATTTTGTCGGAACTGATTAGGGGAGCGTTGAACGATGATATTCGGATGGAGGTCGAGCAGAGCCCATTTTGTGTACTCCGAGTCGATCGGGATAGCAGACTCGATGTTTCGATAGACGACGACAAAGATCTTGACACCTTCCTGCGCCTTGCGTTGAAGTAGCCGATCGAGGCGCCATTTCTGACTGATTGCAGCAGGCCGTCGTAGATACAGCTCAGGGCTTAACCACCAGTCGTGAATATACACAAAGTCTTTCGCATTGTCGATAGCGCGAGAGACTTGCCACATGTGGTCTCTGCCATCAACCAGCCAGCGACACCAGACATTATTGCGTAGGGGCGCGAAGCTCGCGAAGCGCTGTTTCTTGGACCAAGGTGTGTTGTCTGACATGTACGTGAGCGAGTCTCGAAACTGTATATATTGCTTCTCGTTCCTGGCGTGAAGCTTGAGCTTGCGTTCGGCGTTGTAGAGCGTGAGGAGATGTGCCTTCTTCGTCGGAGTCGCATTCTCTCCGGCAACTTTGACCATTTGCTGAGCGGTTTGCTGTTGAGAGATCCGCTGTGGCGGCGCATCTATTGCAAAGTCAGAATCCACCAAAAACACGTCGTAGGGAACGAGAGATTCGGGTCCATCTACACAGACAATATAGCTGTGTCGAACTAAGAACCATCGACGCTTGTGTCTTTCCTTGAAATGTCGAGGACCCAGCGTCTGTATCGTTCTTCGATTCAACTCGCGGTGACGCCTCGAGGCTATCTGTAGCAGCCCTTGCTTCCCCTGGTAACCACCCTCGGCTGCAAGACGAATGGCCATGGCCGATATTTCCAGAAACTTGCACAAACGTGAACTGTCTGCCCTGAAGATGAGCCATCTGATCATATGCTGTAGATAGACCTCCAACTTCTGTCGTGATCTCTCTGCATACACCTGTTTCTGCCGTGAGTTCAGAGTCTCTGGATCCGCAGAAGTGTTACCAATCTCGCTTGTGCTAGTTCTTCTAGGCAGAGCGAATGATGACTGTCTTCGTTTGTGGCCTTTCGGTCTGGCTTCTGGACCGGATGTATTGGCCAGTTGCTCAGGGATCCCATCAAGGTTTGAGGGCGGTGCGCGTGGCGTATCTGCGCCGGTGCCTTCAGGCTCGTCGTCCTCGTCCTGTATTTTCTCGAACAATCCACGCATGCCGCGGGCGTACGGAATGACACTCTTCGGAAATTTTGGCATTTTTGCCAATTTGTGATCAGCGCGACTGAAGTGTTTGAGCTGGTCGGCTGCGGTCTGACTCTTGTACTTGAAGTGGAGGTTGACAAAGTCGTTGACGGAACGATATATGGTCCAGTTCATGCGCGATGAACCGCTACCATACTCCAGGTCGACCTTGTAGACGTAATCTCGGTCTCCCTTCTTGTCAGTACGGCTTTGTACTTCAGGTATGCTGATTTTGAGCTGCTCAAGCAGAACAGGAACTTTGCGATGTTTGTGCTCGTCACGCTGGAACATGCTGGCAAATATAAGGACAGCAGGTGCTCCTGCGATGAGCTCGGCCATCAATTGAGCGGACTTCTGGTAGTCGACCTTTGCACGCTCATCCTTCTTGCGTTGGCCCAGCATGCGGAGTCCAGCTTTGACTTGTCGCCATTTCTGTGCGCTGGTGCTATTATGCCGATCTGCGCGTTGGCGCAGTGGCGAGCCAGTCGTGTCTAAAGCCAGCCCTCCGCTCAAGCCTGCTGTCAAGCGACGCAGATTCCCAGGTCTCTTCTGGTCCGATGCCTCGCCATCTCGCTCACCTTTGCGAGCAGCGTAGCTGAGACCACGTGCTCCATCAACGCCACGCCGCCATGCTCGTCGAACACGGTCTTTGCCTTCATCTTCTGACACCCCAGCTCTGACCGCGTCTTCGTCCTCTTCGGCTGCGTCCTCGAGATCAGTCATCGTACCTCTCCTGGGCGCTTCAGTTGCATGTGTAGAATTATCTCGAATGTGCTCACGCATGAATGACGCGAACCGTGAGGCTCTCGGCGTGGTGGGAGTAGAGTCAGCACCGGCCACGATCGAACCTTTCCGCTTCATCTTCTGCTTTGGCCGTCTATCCGGAGGTCGTTCTGTGTCATCTGTATCCTCCTCGACATCCGCATCCATATCGATAGTCTCTGCTTCTTCTACGGGTACCGGATACATGGTCTCGCTGCGTTCGGACTGTGGCGATAAAGCATATGGCGGAGTAATGCCTATGGCACTGCTGTTCGTGGGAGTGCGCTGGTGGAGCGACGATGACGATGCAGCGTGTGCGAGAGACTTTAGCCTGAGGTACAGCGAGTGCTGGCGGCCCTTGCCAGACTGATCGTTGCCCTCGCCATCTACATCCCAGGCCGAGCTCTTACCGATGGGAGTAGCGCTGTCATCAAGGACGCCTCGCGCAAAGGTGACACTACGTCGCTCTGGCGGCGTCGTCGAGCCGGGCACTCCCACTCTCCTCTTCCCGGCGGCATTACTGGTGCTTTCGGTAGAACCATGCCCATGCCCGTGCCCGTGCCCATTGGCAATGGGGCTTGGCAATAGCTCTCTCGTGGTCGATGCTGGGCCCGACTCACCAGGCTGGGAGGAGAAGGGAAAGCCAGTCGAGGTGGACTCCAGAGGGACACCAGGTCGTTGTTTGGTGTTTACACGTAACGGTCCTGTCGGTACCTTGGGCAACGTCTTGCCATTGACAATGGCGTCCTCATGGCGCGCCGTTGTGCTCTCCATGGAACTGTATTGTACATCGTCCTCTCTGTCTGTGTCTCTGTCTCTGCCATCCTTCTGCATCAGCAGCTCGGCCATGGCTGCTGATACTGTTATTGCTGCTGTTGCTGCCGGTGCCGGTGCCGCCGCCGCTTCCTCTGCTCTTTCTCCTGTCCAAGTTTCAGCGTCGACGCCGTCCTCTCACACCTGCAACCGCTTCTCCGCCGTCGATGCTCAACCACAGACATACTGCCCGGCCTGTCTCATCGTTCGTGTTGTAGATGCATGCATGCAATGAAGACAAAAGAAAGGCCTGGTCGTGAGAATTGGTACTTATGGGTCGTGGATCTGAACAATCAAACATGGAACGCATCAGCGCCAGCGAAAGATGCATGTGGGAAGACGCGGCTGAACCTTGAATTATGGGGCCCATATGCATGCATAATTGGCGCGCATATAGACCGTATAGACTGTAGATATCCACCCCCTGTCACCCATTCCATGAAGGTATTAAAATCGCATGTTTCAAGTGGCTTTGGCCCTGACGATAAGATAGCTCGAAGCCTGAGACAACTGACGACCTACTATTTTTCTCATCTGTCCTTGAAGGCTTGAACTGTACGTACAGTCACCTTCCAACACGGGTCGATAGTCTACCCGCGCCCTGAACTACTCGAGGGGGAACTAGCTACCGGTCTTTAGGTGCAGAATACGGTAATACCTAGCAACTGGAGTAATGACCCCCTACAAGCGGCGAAATAGACCTAGCGACGACCGAGAGTCACGACTTCCTATACGCTGACGGGTAGACTATCGATCGGATGTGGGAGGGCTTTGTACAAACTACACAGCGTGAAACTAAAAGTACTCGGGGTATCTTTGCTCGCAATTCATGCTCCGTCATTTCTTCAGCTGCTCACGAGCCCCAGTCACGGCCCTACTCTGTCTCGCCTTCAGCTCATCACTCTTGACGCGACCGTGAGATTGAACTCGCGCCTCTGCCTCTGCCGCAGCAAGCTTTGCCTCTCTCCTGGTGCCCGCCACGCAATCGCAAGGACATCCAGCAGTAGGACATCCGTCACCCTTCACGTTGAGAAACCACTCTTCTAGGCATGCTGCGTGGCCGCTGTGTCCGCAGAGAAGGCAGCAGGAGTAGAGCAGAGAGCTTTGGTGTTTGTACGGGCTACGCTTCATCCAGCATATAGGGCACGCCTCCTCTTTCGTCTTGCACTTCTGGCATCGTAGCGAGCTCGAGCTCCCCGCAATAGGTCGGCTACACTGTCCACACATCAGATGAACTTTGTTCTCACCCATAAAGTCCTCGTAGACAGCAGGATATGCTGGATAGCATAACTTGCGAAGAACAGCAGCTTCGTCGAACAGTTGATAGTGAAGCAACTGCTCGTGGTATGTCGACATGATGCTCTCGACTTGAAGTGGTTGCAGCCCAGCTTTCATTGGTCGTTCGAAGCACTGCTGGATCAGTGCCGGCACGTCGTAAGGATCCCAGCCCAGGCTGTTGATAAAGTAATCAACATAACTGGACACTGTCTGATGGATGTCTGAAGCGGGCAGGGGATGTGTGCATGGCAATAGTGGTCCCACCAGGAGAAGTAGCACAGCTGCCATCTGTGGATACGGCTGCTCGTTACTGTAGAAGCCGATGAGCTGCTGTAGCATCTCCAATAGTGTCCAGATTGCATTTTCTTCCAGATCAATTTCGCTTTCGTCAGTGAGCACAGCGTTTGGTGAGCCCGGCGTGGAGTCCAGAATGCTCTCGACTGCCAATCGCGATATGTGGTGCTGCGGAACCTGGCGCATTTGGAGGTGCAGTTCAGCCTTTTGCGGCTCTGTGTGAGGCAAGAAGTTGATCTTGCCGGAAGCCATCGCGGTGTCCAAATCGACCTTGTTATCCAGCGCCCTTGAGCGGCGCTCACGAACTTCTTGCGAGAAAGCGAAGTCTGTGGAGCCCGCGACGCCATCTTCTTCAATGACTTCATCCTCAGCTGTTTTCACAGACTCAATCGTTTGCGTGCGAGATGGCTTGGGTCGTGTTGGGTGAGCAGAAGGCATGTCCAACCCTCTGTACTTGCTGCTCTCAAATGACGCAGGGAACGATGCTTCCCTGGACCCAGCTGAGTCTTCCAGGAATTGGAAGCTCTCGCCGCTGCCGTGGTCTTTCAACTGCGAGAGGGGAATTCTAACGCCGCGGTCGTCGACTGGGTCCAGGTTGAGCACGGTCTTTGCTTGCGAGCTCCACCGCTTCACCATCTCGCTACGCTCCGCAGTCTCCTCGAATGTCTGGCGCTTCTGCATCGCTTGCATCTCTGCAAGACTGTCCATGGTCAATCTGCGAGCAGAGGAGCTCAGCGGTCGTGGACCTGACGAAGGCTGCAGGCGGAGCTCTGAGGTGAGAGACGGCGGAAGAGCAATACCGTCACTGGCGTCTAGATCTGGCAGTGAGCCGCGGTCACCTGTCTGTGGGCGAGCTAGTGGCGTGGGCACATTCGAGGTGCTTTCTGGCACTGCTAGCTGTTGCGCAATGGTAGATATCGGCCGCATGCTTCCTGGAGATTGCGCGGGCGGTCTCATATGTTGTGACACGAAGCGTGAAGCCAGGCTCTCGATAGGTGTCTGCTGTTGGCTATCCACTTGCGCAGACGGCCTGGCGGAGGCTCGGTACTGCTTCGCCGCCATTCGCTCGGCGAGATGATCCATCACACAGTGGCCGACGACCTTCCACGTCTGCGCCGTTTGCAAGAGCCCCATCGATGCGGCGTGCTCTTCATTGTCTTGGAATGCTTTTGAGACAAAAGCCAAAAAGTTCTCGTCTGTCGGTGCGGCTTGAAACTGGGTGGCCCATCGTTCCGCCATGTACGCCACGCAACTGCGGTTATTATGCCCGGGGAGCTGTCCTCGGCAGGCTATCTGCTGCGGTATAAACGACTTCCGGTTGAGCAAGATGTCGTCGAGCTTGATGGTCGCCGACACGTTCTGACTGCGCGCCGATTGAGGAACGGACGAGAAACCGCTGTTGCTGTTGGCACGTGCTTGTCCTTTGGAGGGCAATGCGCGAAGGAAGGAATGGTCGACGCCGTCGTCTGCCCAGCTTCTGCTTAAGATATTTGCTTGTGGGCTGGTGCTGGACTTTGTCTCGAGAAGAGGGCTCGGCTTCGGCACCCGCCGTTGCTTTCGCGACTGTGCCACGAACGTGAGCTCGCCAAGCGGAGAGACGGCAATAGCCTGCAAGTTACACCTGTCGATGACCTTGGGCACATGCTGGATGTCGGTTTGCAAGAAGGTACCTTCACGGCCGACGGTCCACAGGAGATCTTGGGAGTGCCAAAGCATGTCTGTCGGCGCGGACGGGTACGGGTGGAGGGCGCGGAAGGGCAGTAGAGGACGGCGGAGTTCCCACACGTGCATGACGGGATGGTCGCGGTCGTAGCATGCCACCACCTGCGTGCACAAGCCCGCGCCATTGTCCTCGGGCATCGTGGAGCGACACGACGGCCGCCATCTCGCATGCATCACGGGATGCGGCGTCTTGATCTCCCAGGCGGCCTTCTTCGGACGACTGCCGGAGACGTCGAAGACTCGGATGGTCTTGTCGCTCCCCGCGGTGACAATATGCTTGCCATCCGGGTGCCAGTCGACGGTGTTGCACGCCAGAGAGTGTGCGGGGACCCTGACCTTTGCGGCTTTCAGGTTCCTCATGTCCCAGCGCTGGAGCTCGCCCGCATCCGTCGCAAATGCGAAATCGAGACCTTCGGTCGGACTCCACTTCACGTCTCGCACGCCGTCGCTCTGGCCTTGGAATTTCCGCTTGCTCTGAATGTCTCCCACGTGTCTCTGGTCGCGAACATCGCGTATGTCCCACAGACGCACCGTGCCATCCTGACTTCCGGAGAGCAACAGGCTTCCTTGATGTGGACTGAACGTGACGTTGTGTACTTGTCGTTGGTGCTCGATGAGTTGTGCCGCCTGTAGTCCGGCATGACCGAGATCGTACACGATAATCTTGCCGCTGGAGGTGGCGGCGGCGACGTAGTGGCCAGTATTGCCTTTGGCCCAGGCCACATCGGCTATATCGATGGAATAGACCTGACGAGGCTGTCCCGAGGCCTGGTTCGGTGTACTGCGGATCTTGGAGCGAAGATTCAAGTCCTCTGCGCAGCGGCCGTCTTCGATGCGAACGGTCTTGAAGATCTCCTTGCCGGCGATGATGGCGTGCGTGCCGCTCTCGTTGATGCTGAGGGTTTTGATCTCCAGGCCGGTCCTGTGGCTGGCGGTGGCATCCTGCGATGCCCGGAGCGAGGCCGACCGCATCTGGCTGCCGCCGTACTCAAAGCGGTCGTCGTCCTGGTGCGGGCTGGGTGGCCTGGAGGCATAGCCAAGGAATCGCGATGCCGCGTCTCTGGCGCGCTGAAGTGGTCTTGGATGCGAAGTACTATGATTACCATTGGGCGCTGTCGCTGGCAAGGGTGGAGCTCTCGGTGGGATAATCAGCGCGCCTTTGCCTGTAGTAGAACAAGTGCCAGTCGAACTCGACACAGCACTCGGCATGGCGGCGATTTGCCACACGGCCAGATCCACTTCTTAGATCTGGCGGTTGTAGCAGGGCGGTCTACTCTGAGCATGCTGATGCTGATGCTGCTGCTGCTTCGACGTCTGCGACCGTTCTCATCATGTACCTGTACCTACATACTTGGAATATTACGCACAACGCCAGCGTGTTTCGCGACGACGCATGAGCGAGGTGGACCTTCTTGGCGTCCGGGCGCGTTCATCCTACCCTTAGCCTCTCCACCACCCTCTCCGCCACCTGCACCCTCTCTATCGCGCACCGCTCAATATGTACTGTCCACCCGGACACCACGCTCCGTACGTCAGGGTCGTGTCTATAGCGGGCGGACGGGCGGGCGGGCGGGCGATGAAGACGGTACCATTACCTCGACGACTGCCATGGTAGAACTAGGAGGGCCCATTCGGCAGAGCCTTCAGTGTGTCCACGATCACGCTAAAGAGAACGACGACGGCATGTGTGCAGCGTGTAGAGTACGTGTGCCGTTGAATCAGTGTGCAATATCTAGGTACCTAGGCAATTGTAGAACAGACGGCGCGGCAGAGACGTACGACGCCGATAGAATAACAACATGACCATGATGATGCCCAGCGAGAGACACTGCACTTTTGACCGTGTGCCATCAAAACAGTCTTACCCCGAGTCGCAAAGATCACCACGGCTCAGCCATCGGACTGGAGTGGCTTACCATCCTACAGAGCGCGATAGTTCTATAAACCTTGCCCAGCTCTCCATGCCATGCCGTCCGTCTGCTCGAGACGGACCACAAGCGGCTCGCTCCAGTGGTATATACAGCGAAAAGAGAGCCTCCAACGACATCTATGCTTCAGTTTGTTAGCGAAGCCTCCCTCCCGAGTCTCGAGGTTCAAGTTCTCTTTAATAGTCAGAGTTTGTTTTCTTGGCATACTTTACGTCAATTGATCAATTCACATGCTAAGGTAGGTATATGTATATCTATGTATGGGTATCTCGGATATTATATTGGTATCGTCTGGCCACCACCCCTTTCCTCCTCCATGGTGTCGTCGTTGGCTCAGCGACGAGCAGCCGCTGCTTGGTAGTCGACCCGCTGTGATGGATGATGAGTGACACCAAAGAGGTATGCGAGCTCCTGCACACCGAGACGACCCAGATTCGCTGCCGACTTCTCATCGAGTGCTTCAGAAATCAGAGCTCGCTTCTTCTCCTGCAGCGCAAGGATTCGATCCTCGACAGTGCCTTCAATCAAAACGCGGTGCACGGTGACGGGATGCATCTGCCCAATGCGATGGGCACGATCAATCGCCTGCTCCTCGATATAAGGGTTCCAGAACGGATCGAGGATGATGACCTGGCTGGCCACGTTGAGATTCAGCCCTGCATTCCCGGCTTTGAGAGACACCAACATAATGCGAACATTCTGTCGATCGTCCTTGAAGTCGTCAACAGCATCAGCTCGCATGTTGGCGCTCATACTGCCATCGTAGCGGCGATATATGTACCCCGCACCATCAATCGGAATCTCAATCAAGTCAAGCAGCGAGGTCCACTGGCTGAAGATGAGCACTTTCTCGCCTTCCTCATCTTGCATGATCTCATTCAGAATCTCCATCGTTTTGTCAATCTTGGCAGAGCTGACATATGTCTTTCTGACATGTGCAAGATACTTCTTCTTGGATTCCTTGTTGCGTGTCGCCTTTTTCTTTAGATCGGCCAATGTCGTTGCAGACATCTTTTCCTTCTTCTTCTTCTTCTGCTTGCCTTTACTCTTCTTGCCTTTGCCCTTGGACTTCCTTTTTTGCTTCCGCTTGCCTTCTCCTTTCGACGACTTGTTCGCTATCCCAGCCTCGGCAAAGATCCCGGTTTTGGATGCGGAAGGCCCAGCAACACCTTCTTCGTCCTGCCGTTGAACGCTGGGCTGTGCGTTGAGGCCGTCATCATTTATCTCACCATCTCCGTCTACTTGCTCACACTTGACAGCCGTGCCCCTCTTCATCATGCGCGCCTTATCATTATCGTCGACGGTGCCATCAGACTCGTCCTCTTCGAGGTCTTCGTCATCGTTAACAATGAAGCCTCCCAGGGTGTTGTCGCCTGCGTCTTCGTCCTCATCCTCTGTACTAGAGTCCGCGTCATCGCTATCGTCGTCACTATCATCGTCGTCTGCGGCATCAACATCAGATTCTTCCACCACCTCTTCTCCACCCTCTATCTCAGCGCGCTCCTCTGCGGTCAGCAGCTCAGGCATGTGTACCTTCTTGAAGCTGTTGAAGTCAGTAAGGCGCTTCGCATCAATGCCTCCACGGCAGTTTGGACACCGCGCACCCCCGTTCTCATTGCCTTGTCGGATCGCATTGGCCGGGTCAGCAATCTTGGCCAAGCATTCCGAGCAGGTGTCATGCCCGCACGGGATGAACAATGCAGGATTCGCGACCGCATCGTAGCAGACTGGACACTCAAAATTACCCCCAGTGGCCTTGATCCGCTCGACGACTTGTGGACTCAGCTCCCGTGCGAATGTGAGCATCTGGTCCTCACTCATATCAGCGGCAGCAGCCACACCAAAGTCCTTGATCAAATGCGGATGGCAGCACGCTTGCCTCAGTCGTAAGAGCAGAACCAAGATGGCGGAGTAATCTCTTCCTACAGTGCCTCGGCGGAGATACTTGTTGAATTGCAGTTGGGATTTGCTCTCCAGAGCCTGATAGAATGCCTGCTCGTCCTCGTCGAATTCGGGGTTGTTGACCGTGGTAGATCGTTCCGGTAAGTTTAAGATCGGCTCGCCCTCGAATTTGCTCTTTTTTGTGCGTCGCAACATGATGGACTTGCACAAGATTTGGAACTGTTGCATTGCACGATCCCGATGGGCATCCTGGGCAGAACGCAGCGGCGTGTTGAAATCGATACGAAACTTCTCCCAGCGGTTGTATGGCCTAATCCTTAAGAACTTCACCAACGAGTAGAGCTCTTCCACACTGTTCATCATTGGCGTGCCAGTGACGCAAAAACGATACTTGGCTTTGAGCAAGCAAGCACCCTTAGCAGTTTGCGTGTTCCTGTTCTTGACACATTGCGCCTCATCAAGAATGACGCGGTACCAGTGTGCATTTTCTGCAAGAAATACCAATTTCTCGGCGGGGTAGGGAACTGCGTCGGGATTGGACTTCTTGCGGAGGGTAAAGTTCTCCAGCTTCTTCAGCTCTGTGGCAATGGTGCCGTAGGTGGTGAGGACCACGTCGTAGACTCGTAGCTCATCGAAGTCCTTGGCCTTCTTGGCACCATGATGGGTGAAGACGGACAGCTGTGTTCGCAGACCGGGCTTGAGCTTCGTCTTGATCTCTTGCGCCCACTGTCGTAGCAGCGCAACAGGGGCGACGATGAGCGTAGTCTTGCAGCGCGGGTCGTCTGACTTGCGTGTGACCATGAGCGACAGCATTTGGACTGTCTTCCCTAGGCCCATGTCGTCTGCAAGGATACCTCCTTGGGCGGATCCTTCTTCTTGCTTCTTGAGCCATGTCAAGCCCACTTCCTGGTACTTGTGGAGTCGGATGGTCAAATCGGCCGGAGTTTGCACACGAAGATGGGCAGGCATATCCTCATCCGGCCTGATATTCGCCAGCAGCTCCTGGAGTTCTTCCTTGGTTTTGGTAGGATCGTAGTTCGCCATTGCATCAATGCGATCTTGGTATAAAGCTTCCCGTCCGGCATATACGCCTGGTGGTAGACCATGGCCTTGCGTTTGTTGGACACCTTGATAGATGAGGTCATCATCATCATCGTCGTTATCATCGTCGTCGTCGTCGTCCACCGGGATCGGGCTGGGGTTGCCATAGACGAGATTCCGTACATCTCGAACGTGGCCACCAAATTGATGAACCCCATTACGAATGTGCTGCCACAGTGGCACATTATTATTCACGGCGGGAGCACCAGGTCCGCGGACACTCGGACCATTATTAGGAATACCGGGATATGCACCTGGCATCTGATACTGAGGTAGGGCAGGTCTCTGTGTCACGGCATTCTGACGGTGATTGGGGGTGAATCTGGTTGGTGCAATCTCGGCCACATCATCTTCATCCTCACTGTCAGTATTGGTAAGGTCAACTATGGGCGCTGGGTGGCGTGGCCGATTCGCGAGTTGCTGCGGAGTCGAGAATGTGAAAGGTTCGGCTTTGACTGGTATTTGTGCATTGGGTTCCCGGCTAGGGAACGCGTGACTTGGTGATTGATGGAGGTAGGGACGCTGCAAGGATGATGAAGGCTCTGCTTTGACTGACGCAGGCGGCCGATTGGAGCGGCCATCAAAGTTGAGCGTCGTTTGCACATTCGGTCTGGACGATGAGGCGTATGACCTGGCAGAAGGCGACGGTTGGTGAGATGGATCCGGAGTGGGGCGCTTTAATGCCTGTTCACCCGTGTACGAGGACTGCGGCCGCGGACGCTTCACGTTGCCGCCATGTGCAGTCATGCCAAAGGGAAGGGCAGTGTCCGAGCTAAATGGATGGGGAAAACTGCTGCTCTGGCTGCTGTGGGTGGACGCGGGCGGGTCGGAGTGGTGGTGATGCTGGTGCTGGTGGCTGTTAATGTTGTTGTTGTTGTTGTTGTTGCTCGCTTGGCTCGGAGGTCGCGAGGTCGCCAGTGGCCCGAGGCGCGCTTCGAGCTCAGCCTTTTTGGAATTCAGCTCGTGTTGTTGCGCGTGCAGCTCTTCGAGTTTCCGGTGGTAGTTCTCATCGGCGGTGTCGAGGGAGGTGATGAGCACGCCGTTGAAGTGCAGTTCCTCATAGACAAAGTCGAGCTCACCCGCCGCGTCGGCAGACGATGCAGATGTCGCCATGAATCTGATGCAGCAGACGGGCGAAGAGTGGTGCAGAGTACCTGGAGGGCCTAGAATGCCTGCGTGAGGTATCGTGATCAGGCAGCAGTCGGTCTAGCGCGCGTTACACAAGTGAAGCAGACTCTGCACTGACACAGAGTGCAGTCTGAGTGATGGTCGCCCGGGCGGTCGTGGCAAACAGCAGCGACGCGAAGGTCGAAGGACCTCATGTAGGTGGTCGTAAAAGTACACGTAGTTCTAGGTGGTTACATGCAGTCCCCTTAAGTTGTTTGTGTTTAGTACATGTACGTAGGTGGGCTGCTGAGCGTGAGGCAGCAGAAGTATTAAGTTTGTAGTAGCAGTTCACATATTCTTCACATACCTTACCGTATGTGTCCCGCCGAGACTTCAGACGCGCGCTACCTAAGTTCTAGTTCTCCTTACTCTCTCCTCTCTTTCTCATTTCTCTCCCTTCTTACTTTCCTCTCTCCTTCTCTTCCTCTCCTTCCTCTGCCTCTCCCTTCTTTCCCTTCTCTCTTTGCACTAGGTTGTTCTAATTCGATTTGTATTAGTCCGATTAGTTTTGGCCGTATATCCGTTCGGAGCTCACTATAATACCTAGTTCTACCTCGTGATCGGCAGGCATCAGAACTATAGTTTCAGTAGAAGGTATACGGTCATGGTACTTAGTCATACAAGGTAGTGGATGTTCTTTTCTTCTCTCTATACCTCATCAAACACTACCTGTACATGGACCGCACCTATTCAATTACCCCTACGTGTACCACCGATAAGGTATGTATATATCATATCCATTCCCTTACCTCCAGGCACTGGGTATTTTTAATTGTCAAATCTCACTAATCTCCAGTACAGCCTTGCCAAAATTATCCCCCTTCAACATCCCCACAAACCCTTCTGCAGCATTTTCAATGCCCTTGGTGACATGAATACTCGCCTTGAAAGTGCCCTCATGCAACCATTTTTGCACATTCTTCTGATGCTCCTCCGAGTATCTCGGCCCCATGTTTTCATCTGTCACAATAAATCCTTGCATCTTGATCCGCTTGACCACCATTTGCATCATGCTCTTCACACCGTATGCCTGATCCGGCGAGAGATTGTACTGCGATACCATGCCGCATGCGACGATTCGCGCGAATGTGTTGGCGTGCATAAGCGCGGCATCGAGTTGTTCTCCACCGACGTTCTCGTAGTAGATGTCGATTCCATCGGGTGCGAGGCGTTGGAGGGCATCGAGTGCTTTCTCTTTCTTGTAGTTGAAGCCGCCGTCGAACTGAAGCTCTTTGGTGATGAAGTTGAGTTTGTCGTCGCTGCCCACGGAGCCAATGACTTTCAGTCCTTCGTGCTTGGCGAGTTGGCCGACGAGTTGGCCTACGGCGCCCGAGGCGGCTGAGATGAAGATTGTTTCGCCCTTCTTGGGCTGCCCGATTTCGTAGAAGGAGCTGTAGGCTGTGAGACCCGGCATGCCCAAGGGTCCGAGAAAGTATTTGGGATCAAGTTTGTATGGGTTGTCAAGCACTTTGAAGCCAGCAGACTCCTCGGCAGTGATGGCCGAGTACTCTTGCGTGTAGGTGCGGGCAGCAAGGACAACTTGCGAGGGCTTGAACTTGTCGTTGTCCGATTTGACCACGGAGGCAATGGCGGCGTTGGTGATGGGCTTGCCCAGATCGAATGGTGGGCTGTAGGACTTGGCATCTGCCGCCCTCATACGGCCTCGCTGGTATGGGTCGAAAGAAACATAGTGGAGTTTGATTGTGAGACCGCCCTTGGGTGGTGGCTGTTCGAGATCGAAACCGTTGTCCTCAATCTTGATGTCCTTTCCCGGTACTGGCCAGCCTTGAGGAGGTTTCGCAAAGATGAAAGTCCTGTTCGGTACCATGATTGTCATGATTGCTGTGTTGTGGTGGAGTGTGTGAGGGGAGTCCCTCTTGCGACAGAGGGAGATAGAGGAGAGGAAATTGGAGAAGGATAGGGTGTAGGTAGGGCAGTAGAGTAGGTCGGTTGGTAGGCGGGTATATGAGAGAGAAAATCACCCATCATCATTGAAGCTGAGTACATGTAGCTTACATCATCTCTTGAGGGCAGATCGGCCGTGTACATGATGTAGTGGAGGAGCAGCAGCGTGAAGTCGGCGGTGATGCTCCGGAAAGGGCTGTCTGTCCGCGAAAGATGCGCATTGGTGGATGGGTGGGCCTGAGGACTACCTAACCACTCCACTGCTGTGCCGGTGTGCTGCTACAAGGAGCAAGCTCTCCATTCAGGCTACATGTACAGTGTACACAGTACATGTACCATACAATATATTGCAATTGCACTGGTCAGTCAGTGGTCACTGGTGTTGTGGGTAAACATCACGTGCAGTTATGATATCAGATCGCGATTCCCTCGGCCGCTTCTCGGCCGGAATCTCAGCCCTACACAATCGATAGGCAACACCTGCCCCACGGAGTCTGCTTACGTACCCCTCTCTGCTGGATACCATATCGACTTTCTCCCTCATTCACTTCTCGCAATCACACAACCACAAAACCACCCAACCACACAATGGTGGACGAGAAGATCCCCCTAGATGCGCCGCCAGCCTACGATGCCACCGGCGGAGTCGCTGTCCCTGCCCCTCCACCGACACAACAGCGCCCCGCGGGACCTCGAGCACCACTGCCATTGAACCTCCCAGCACTCAACATGATCCGCGGCAAGCGAATCATCCTCGCCTCAGCCTCTCCCCGACGAAGACAACTTCTTGCGCAGGTGAGTCCCATCCACCATATCTCCCCCTGAGACCCCCTCTCCCTCTCGGAAAGCTGAGCAATCTCTAAAAGTCTCCCTTCATTCTCCTTGATTAGATCGGCCTCACAAACCTCGAAATCATCCCCTCCACCCTCCCCGAAGACAAATCCAAGTCCCTGGGCCCTTTCGAATACGTCCTCTCCACCGCCCAACAAAAATGCTCCAACGTCTACCAACTCCACATCGACGACCCGCCCGATCAAGGCGGTGAACCCGCCCTCGTCATCGCAGCCGATACCGTCGTCGCCTCGCACTATGGCGAAATCCTCGAAAAACCTCGCTCAGAGCAGGAACACTTCCAAACCCTCAAAATGCTCCGCGATCAGAATAATGGCTGGCATAAAGTCTACACTGCGGTCGTGTGTATGGCTCCCTTTCAGGAATCTCTGATGGACCCTGGATATGCCATTGAAACTCATGTGGAGGAGACGTTGGTCAAGTTTGATCAGAGTGTGACGGATGATTTGATTTGGAGTTATGTGAAGACGAGGGAAGGCGCGGATAAAGCCGGCGGTTATGGGATACAAGGTGTGGGAAGTATTTTGATCGAGAAGATTGATGGTACTTTTGATAATGTTGTGGGACTGCCATTGCGGGCGACGTTGCAGTGCATTGAAAAGGTGGTCGTGGAACCTGCCGTTGCCGAGGAGGTGGACAGTGCGTTGTAGGACAGTTTTTCATCAACAACCACCACCTTTTCTGCCTGTACCGTAACTTCGCAGTCGAAGCGCTAGAGGAAAAACGAGAGCGTCGTAACTATACACCCTACTGACCAACGGACTTCACGTCCTCCCTCTCATGCTCATCGCGATCCTCATCAGTAGTCATACTCATACCGCTCAGACTCGGAGTCTCATTTCCCTTCTTGTCCCCCCTCTTATCCTTGCTACCGCCTCCGAGCTTCAATACATGGCTCCAGTTCCTACCGCTTCCCCTCAGATTCTCTTTGCTCTCGCGACCAGGAGTCGAAGCCGCCGCATCCTTACCGTCTCGCACACTGCTGACACTGGCACTCAATGACCCCGTGCCATCATGTTGTCCGTCTTCAGTGTGCAAGTGCGTATCGAGCTTGGACTTGTTACGCTGGAATTTGGGAATTGCGAAGCCCCCAGAAGACGACTTGCGAGATATCTTTTGCATGAAGGATTCTCTGCTGGCCACAGAGCTGCCACCGAGAAGAGGAGACGGTGCGGCTTCGGAAGTGTAGGACGGCGTACGGATGAGATCGGGTGAATTCCGCCCCGATTCAGCAAGAGACGACTCGGCCGTGGTGATGCTGCGAGTATCGCGAGACTTGCGGCTGTTGGGCGGCGAGAACTCTTCTTCATTTTCCCCATGAGCGAGGTTGGGAGTATGGTGTGCTGAGCCAGCGTTGGAAGAACTCTCGCCTCTCGACTTGCTCAGCTTCATGCTGGAAAAGAATGACTTAAAGTCTTTGGCGGCCGGGTTGAGCCGAGGTAGATCTTCGTCTTGCGGTTCGGCGATAGTAGGTGGATTCGTGGGCGGCTTGCTGCCGATGGGTCCTAGAGCTGAGGCACGGCCAACGTCGAAGCGATCGTCATCTTCGTCCTCTGCAATATCATCAGGAGGACCGCTGACACCGTACTGTGCTGATGGACGACGCGAAGGATGACGGGACCCAAATATGCGTGACTGTGGTGGCGGATTTTGACCCCAGGTAGTAGTTCCAAACGCCAGCGGGCTGCTTCTGTTTCCGCTTCCGACATCTGGGCCCCAACTATCACCACCCCATCGATTACTGTCGAAGGACGGTCGTGGCAACTCGTTGGAGTGAGTGGAGCCAGGTCGAGGCGATGTAGGCCGTCTTCCAAAGCCGGTGAAGGTGCTTGGCCATCCACCGCCATCAGTATTCGACTTGGTAAACAGCCCAAAAGCTCGACTGCGCCGCGAGGCCGCTGGGAGTGGAGGGGCATCAAATGCGACATCGCCACCAAACGACGGCCCACTGAGCATGGAGCCAGAAATGCTACTGTTCCTCTTGCGTGTCTCGGAATCGATCCCCGCAAGGCCACCGTCCTGTCGAGGCATCGAATTGGATTTACTCAGCGCCGGACCTTCTTCGCCAGCGCTAGTCTTGGCTCGCTGCTTGATCCCGAACATGCCACTGAAACGACTGCCGGTCCCGATGATGGCACGATTGGAGCGAGTGGAGCGTATAGAGCGACGGTCGGAATCCATCACACGCTCTACACCTTCGGGTGACCCGACCAGATTCTGTGCACTTGCTCGAGGACTAGCGAACAGGCTTGTCGGCCCGCTGCCAACCGATGCAGGCGATGCAGGTCCAGGGTCAAAGGCGTTGTGGTTTTGGGTAGAGGTCGAGGGAGGAACATTGGAAGGAGGCTCAGGTAGGCCAGGAAGGGCGCCCAGACCGGGGAGAATCAACTCTGTGAGCGACTTATCGCCTTCGCCGAAGAGGTCTGCAGGTATCAGGTTCGCGCCAGCACCGGGACTCATGAGGGCGCCTCCAGTCAACCGCTCCCGTTCCTCGTCGGACATGGACATACCATCGTTTGTCGGGCCCGGAAGAGTCATGCCGTTGTTGATATTGAAAAAGGTAGATGCTCCGGGAAACATCGAGGCAGTGGCGGCAGTCCCTGGTGGGAAAGCGGCAGATGTGGTTTGGAACGTCGCCATGTGAGGACTATCGGATACGCTGACGCCACTCTGGGCTCTGCGGCTGCGATTGCTATCGCCCCTGCGCAATGTTCGCTCTTGAGTGGGCGGCGGAGATGCATATAGGTGGGCTGCCTCCTCCTGTCGACGCTTGGCGCGAAGCTGCTCGAGATATGCTGCCTGTTCAGCGTGCATCCGCTTGGATGTTTCTAGCTTCTGCACAGTGATTGCATACTGATGCTGCAGCTGCTGGATGAGCTGATCCCACACTCTCTGCTCTTCCACATCCTGCTGATGTTGCTGGACCAGATTCGGCTCCTGCTCGGTGGTGTTGGGAGAGCTGTTCTTCATGCTGCGCTCCAGCTTCTTGATCTCGCTACTCTTCTCCTTCACTTCGTCGTCCAGCAGCTTGAGTGCAGCCGCCTCTTCCGCCTGCTTGGCTCGCAGCTCTTCCTTTTCCTGCTCGCTCTTCCGTAGGTGCTGCGCTTTCTCCTGCTGAATCTCCTCCACTTCCTCCTTCATGTTGGCAGTTTCCTGCTCCCATCGAACCACGTCTTCCTTCAGCTTGAGCCGTTCCTGCCTCTTCTGCTGCAGGAGACGTTCGTGCTTGGTTCGGTCATTTTGCGCATTGGTATTCTGGCGCTCCAGCGTGTTGACCTCTTTTTTCAGATTCCGGCTCGCCTTGTCTCGCTCCAGCGCCTCTCCTTTCAGCTCGTCTCGTTCTTTGACCAATTCCTCCTTCTGCCTTGACTCCTCTTCTTCCTCCTCTCGCGACTGCCTCTCCGCTTCGTCTGTCTCCCTGCGAATTTCATCGAGTCTTTCCGTCAGTCGCGTGATGGTTTCAGCGCCTTCGGGAGGCTCGACATGGTCGGCAGGCGGGTCCAGCTGTTGCAAATCGAGTGCAGCAGGCGAAGGTCTGCGGCCTTTGACGCTTCTGCTAATGCTTCCTGCTCCACTATTCTCTCGAGTGATGGGAGGGGCATCTGGCCGAGCGAATGTGATGCCGTGCAGGCCGCGATAAGGGACTGCCTGGATGGGCACCTGCGGTAGATCGTAGTCGCTGTCGTCGTCGAGTGATGTGGCGAAGAAGTCGCCAGAAGACAGTTGCTTGGTGCGAAAGCGCACGGGAAGGCTCTTGGAGGTGAAGTCCTGGTTGTTGGCCAGGGAGATGCGTACGACGTAGTAACAGCCGGGCTGCAGTCCCGTGATCAAGGCGGCCGACTCTTTGACTGACAAGGAGGCGATCAAGTCCCCATTCACCATGACCTCGAACTTGTGCGTGCTCTTGTTCATGCGCAGAGGCGTCTCTGGCAGCGACCAATGCACAACGGCGCCATCCGCCTTGACTCCGGCCAGGTCAATCACTGGGGCCGAGGGAATGTCGAATCCTAGCAGAGCGGCGAGATCGTCGAGCGGTTTGTTCAAGACTTGGTAGGCTCTCCAAATCAGCCTGCAGGCCGCGCGATAGATGATACATCAGAACTGAGTGGAAGGACGTTGTGGAGTGTTTGGTGTGAGGAAGCGTACCATGTCAAGGCGGTCAAGACCACGACGGGCTTGAAGTACAGAGCGAAGGGCAGCATGTACGGCCAGAGCTGGCTCGAGGTAGACGAGAGGAGGACGAAGCCGCTGTCTCGAATGTGGTCAGCAGCCACGGCCAACCATCCTGCGGCATGTTGCGGTGCTCTGTGTCCGGCCATGTGGGAGAGAGGCCATCAGGCACAGGCAGCATTGGCAGTGGGCAGTGGGCAGTGTGCACAGCAGACGAATGAAGAGCGGCTATGCCACGGACATCGTCGAGCTGATGAAGAAGAAGAATGAGCAGTAAGTACAGTATGAAGGAAACTAATGCAATGCAAAAGATGCATGCATTGCTGTCTGCAGGATGATCGCCATCAACCTTGTCCCTGTCCTTGCCTTCCAGTTGTCTAGGTTGTCCTGCCTGCCTACCTTTACCTTACATATTAGTTCTACCTTAGTCAACTCCATCTACATTTGATGAACGACATGCATGCTGTCTCAGCGACATATTGATTCAGACATATTGATTAAGACCACTGTTCAATCACCTCATTCATGACATCCTCCCCCGGCGTTTTCTTCACCTCCTCGGCATTCCCGGCTCTCCCACTAAAACTAGTGCTGAGCTCGACTGCATCTTGTGACGTGGGTCCCGTGCGTGCTGAGACTGACTGACATTGGTTACCTACATGTACTCATTAGACCTACACCTACACACAGGACATACCGAAGTACATCTACTCATCGATGTCCATTGTCTGGCGCGAATACATGTCCTTACGTTCCTTACGACCACTACTCTCTATCGAGCGAGGCAAAGCAGTCTAGGCTACATATAAACATCCACCTCCCGCCCACAGACATCCTCACGCACACAGACACACACACATGCTTCCTACCAACCTGCTGCGACTGCGCCCTTGAACCCGACGACGACATGCAGTACGTACGATCGCTTGCGGGAGGCGTGTCCAGCACCTGGAACTCCATCAACCCCGCCACCCTCTCTGGTGCCATTGATGTCGTGGTCGTCGAGCAGGAAGATGGATCGTTGGCTTGTAGTCCATTCCACATTCGCTTCGGCAAGTTCTCTCTGCTGCGGCCCTCGGAAAAGAAGGTGGAGTTCAAGGTGAATGGCGAGAAACGGGACTTTCCCATGAAGCTGGGCGTGGGAGGGGAGGCCTTTTTCGTCTTTGAGACGCTGGACGATGTGCCTGAAGCCCTCCAGACATCGCCTCTGGCATCGCCCGCTGCGAGTCCAGAGTTGAAAGCTAGCGCGCCTGAACCGCCTGCATTGCAAGAGCCCGAATCGTTCGATCTCGAAAAGAGTGCTTTGGGACTTCCACAGGATGCGCCGTATCGCACCAAGGCACACAGTAGAAGCACTCCCGCTGCCTCTCCTCTACAAAGAAGGCCCAGTAGTGATGTGGAGACCTCGACGCAGCCTCCGACTTCTTCGGACAATGAACAGTCGCCCAGGCCACGGGCACTGTCGGGCGACTATTCCCTCACCACGGGCCTGCACCACCCTCTCGATCGAACCTCTTCCGACAGTGCGCTTCCCGCCGCTCGAGCCGCCATGAACGAGTCCCTGCACCGCTCGGAGCTCATCACGGCGGCCGGGTCAGAGCGAGCACCCAGTCCGTCGAGCAGAAGAACGGACGGTTTGGACGATGCTGCTGATGCTGCTGCTGCGGTCCCTTCGCCCGAACAGTCGGAGGCGAAGGAGCGCGCTATCGCTTTGTCGAAGAAACTGTGGACATCGAATATCAGCAATCAGGTCACCGAGTCGGGTGATCTCATGCTCGACATGAGTAATTATGGCAGCGGTAATGCGGAGGCTCTGCAGGCAGAAGGTATCGCAAGACAGCTCCTCTCCGAAGAGCTGGACGGGCCGTATGACATCGGCTCGCTCATCGGCGCTGACGAAAAGGGTAACATCTGGATCTACAGCAGTGAACAAGCCAAGGATGCCGCCAACAAGCGTGCAGCGGCGGCCGGCATGGGCAGCTACAATCCGACGGGATATGCGTCTACAGATGCCATCTCAGACCCAGGCTATCACTCTGACGATACACGAAGCGTGGACTCGAAATCGGGCTATGCCAACTCCCACAATCGGCGTGATTCTGACAGTGCTGTCGAGATGGGCTCCCAAGCGCCCTCGTCGCCTTCTGCAATTGCAGGAGATCCCAACAAGAATTACGTGAAAACGCTTCGTCTCACGTCGGCTCAACTAAAAGGTATGGATCTGAAACCAGGAGCAAACAGCATGGCCTTTACCGTCAACCGTGCCACATGCGAGGCAACTCTCTGGTACTGGAGACATGACGTGCCCATCGTGATTTCTGATATCGATGGAACCATTACCAAGTCGGACGTGCTGGGCCATGTGCTCAACAAGATTGGCCGAGACTGGACGCATCAAGGCGTCGCTAAGCTCTACACTGAGATTGCCTCCAATGGCTACAACTTTCTCTATCTTACCAGTAGAAGTGTAGGTCAAGCAGATACCACCAGAGCATACCTCAAGGGCGTTACACAGGAAGGGTACAAGCTACCTCCTGGGCCGGTCATTCTTAGTCCAGATCGGACCATAGCAGCATTGCGACGTGAAGTTTACCTGCGCAAGCCAGAGATCTTCAAGATGGCTTGCCTGCGAGATATTATGTCGCTATTTGCCGGCCATGGTGGAGCACAGAACACCACTGAAAATGCATTGGAGGCAGGTCTCAAGCCCATGAAAATGGCAGACTTGCCTGGTGGTCTAGGCGCTGGTCGAGGGAAGGCTGGCTCACCATTCTACGCTGGATTCGGAAATCGCTTGACGGATGCGTTGAGCTACCGATCTGTCAACATTCCATCCACACGAATCTTCACCATCAACACCAATTCCGAGATTAGTCTGGATCTCCTGTCGCTGAACCACTACAAGACGGCATATAGCAGCATGCGAGAAATCGTAGACCACTATTTCCCGCCTGTTGGTCTGCTTGTCAAGGGCGGTGGAGAAGAATTCACCGATTTCAATTACTGGCGAAGTAAGCCTATGGATATCGCGGACTTTACCGACTCTGAAGACGAGGATGAACCCGTGACCTCGCCGGTATCCAAACTGCAGGGGACCATCACCAGAGACAGCCAAAGTATCCTTAGCGAGGACGAGGCCGGCGACGATATGATGGACTCGTACTTGTCCGAGCCAGACGGTCGTCCCAGCCTCGATCAATCGATTGCATCCATGCTCGGACGCGATGATGACGATGAGGAGTATACCAATGATGAACTCACCCAATCCATGATTGACGAAGATGAAGGGAGAGACGAGGAGGGCGAGTACGATGATGAAGACGACACCGACGACCAGCAAGAGGAAGAGGAAGAGGACGAGGGCGAGGAGGAACGCGAGGGACAGGACTTCCCTATCGCGCCTTCACGCACACCACAGATAGATTCGAGCCCGCGGGAATTCTCAACGCCACGGAAGCTCGGTGATGACCAGACTGCGAGTGGACAACAGAGCCGAATGGAAGACTCAGCTTCTGGTCTTGGCATCAGCCAGCTCAGTCCTGCTACGGCAAGAAATTCGCCGCAGAAACGATAGAGTATAAGAGAAGCATAGCATGGCATGATCATTGATGAACGTTACAGCGGGAGTTGGGTATGTGTATAGCATCGCATATGTGCATCTATGGATGGCGCAGCTATCCCAAGGGGAGGACTTCGTTATGACATTGTATCGGAGGTAGAACTAGATCATAACCAATGGCAAATGAAAAGTCTTTGAGATCCTGATGAATGTCAGCATCGTCTCGTGCTGCGTTTTTCCAGTTTGGCGCGAGGGAGATGGTGTACACAGTACAAAGTGCGAGTATGTGTGTGCATCTAGACCCTGCATCTTGCTGTTTTGTACCGAGTAACGTGAAGTGTCCAACCACAACATCCTCCCACATACCAAGATGGTAAAAGCTCTCAGCTTCAAAGGCGACAAGAAGCCGGCGAAGAAGCGCAAGCGATCAGAGAAAGAAGTCAATGACGACGACCACGAGAACGAGCATGCGCCGCCATCGTCCAAGCAGCTCGTGTCTGCAACTCAACAACCCGAGGCCGAAGACGACGAGAACTGGGTCTCCGCAGACGCCGTCGACGACATCGCCGGGCCCGTCATCCTCGTCTTACCCAGCGAACCCGTCGCATGCGTGGCAGTCGATCAGCTGGGACGCGTCTTCACCAGCAAAATCGAAAATATGGTCGAGAATGAGCCTCATTCGGCCGAACCACACGATGTGCGCCAGGTCTGGGTTGCACAGAAGATTGTGGGCAATGACAACACCTTCACGTTCAAAGGACATCATGGTAAGTACCTCGGTTGCGACCAATATGGCATCTTGTCATCGACGCGAGAAGCTGTCTCGCCGGAAGAGACGTTCCTGGTGGTTCCCGTCGAGGGGAAACCGGGCCAGTTCGAGATTCAGACGATGATGCGAAAGACGTATTTGTCTGTCAACGGTGACAAGAAGGATCCTGCTGAGGTGAGGGGAGATGCGGAGGCTGCAGATGAGACGACGTGTATTCGCATACGCATGCAGGCGCGCTTCAAGCCGAAGCTCAAGACGGAGAAGGCCGAAAAGGTGCGAGCGAAGATCAGTCGGAAGGAGTTGGAGGCAGAGGTGGGTAGGAGGTTGGATGACGATGAGGTGAAGAAGTTGAAGAAAGCGAGAAGAGAAGGAGATTATCACGAGGTGATGCTGGATGTGAAAGTGAAGGGAAAGCATGACAAGTTTGCATGAAGACAGTGAGTGGTATGCTTGAGTGCGAGAGCCCCCGAATTCATCCTCAGCATTGGAAGCCTCTCGCAGCGCCATTGCACCAGATTTCACGCCATTTGTTTCCCCTGTCTCCTCGTGGTCCACGAACTACCACCGACCGAGTACTTTCCGACATCTCGCAGCAGCCTCAATACGAGCTTGAGCCCTCAGAACATCACTCGGGAGCGCCCTTGGATGGTGAAGAGACGGCAAGAATGTACTCGCCTCTGCAACAGCGCCAGGGCCACGCCTGCTATGGGTTGACGTTCACTAGGGCTGAAGTTCATGGGAGGAGATGATCTACCAATAGCACCAACATCTCCTTCGATGACCGGAATCTCCTTGGTACCTTCTGGCTCCTTGACCTGATCTTGAGCTTCTCGTATCTTCTCAAGGTGGTGCAACTTGATCCTGAATGCGTTCGTGAAGGCTCTCCGCTGGAATCCTTCATTGCCGTTCTGGAGGCGCGCTCACGCCGTAGTTGGATGGAGAATCCGTTGTTCTGCCCAGCTCCGGCTCTGGCTTGACAATACGTGCAGTGGGACTCTCCGTGACAATGGGACGGATGTGATGACCACGCTGAGCGGAACTACCGGGAAGAGTAGAGTGATGACGGGGCAGTCTCTCACCTCCATGTCGTCGTGTCGATCTCTGGCGTCGGATGTTGGCGAGTTCATATTGAGAGAGTTGTCTTGGACGAGAAGGCACTGCGCCTCTGGTGTTGTTGCTGTTGCTGTTGTTGTTGCTTGAATTGACACGACTTGGGGGTGGAGCAGGTGGAGGTGAAAGTGGTTGTCTGTCCCAATGACGACCAGCGCCACCGCCATCGATGCAGAAGCAACCCATTAGTAGCTCTTTGACTGACATGCAGCCCAACTGCTTCTTTTCCGTCTTCTTCTTACTCTCTGTGACCGGCTGCTGGACCGTGCCACCCGATGGCCGAGCTCTAGTGCTATCTGGAGCGCTCATGATCGCCGTACATGTACACTCTTCGTGATGAAGAGAAGGATGAAAACGAGTGCTGGCTTTGATCGACGAACAGAAATACACAAGAGCCACGAAGAGAAGAGAGAGAGAGAGAGGCTCTTCAGACCTTTGAACAAGAAAATGTTTGCTACTGCAACGACAACGACAGAAGATGCGAGCTGGGAGTTGGCCTCTGGTGGAACGTACGCTGTTCTTCTAACGCCCGTTCTACATGTTTGTTTGACGTAACTGCTTTCCATCACTACACTACCATTCACTCCCGATATCCACCATCTTCGTCCATCTCTCTGGTTGTAGTTGTTCTTGTTGCTCTTCTCTTTCTCTCTCTCCCATCGTTACTGCGCAGAGCAATCATCGAATCGGCTTTGTTCTGCTGCTGCATCGGAGAAATAAAGAAGAATGTAATGTAATTCAGGCTCAGATAAAAAGGGACGGTGAACAGCTAGCGACAGAAGAGAAAGTAGAGCGCTTTGGCGTATCTGCACTTTCGTATTGGATGCTGACGACACTACATCTCGTGTTGCAGGATGTTGATACAAGCTGATCAATCGCAACTGCTGGCTCTTCGAGATACGGATTGCCTCGTGCAGCAGACTAAAGTCACAGTTCTCTCGACTTCGATGCTGGCAGAGATCATGGAACATCCGTAATATGGGCCATAGGGCGGCCTGAACGGACGCGCTGCTGCTATGTAATGTACTATAGCAGCGGGCGTCGTCTTGATGCAGTGAGGCCATGACTCGATGAGGAATACTAGCTTCGCAGAGCGTGAGTTCCGGAGCACATCGTGCGCCGCCATGCTTCAGACTCGAAAATATGCGAACGAGCCCTCTGAAGGTTTCCATCGAAAGAGTCGGGCAGTGACCTATACTTTTTTTTCTTTAGTGCCGGCGACTCTACTTCAACGTCAAGCCCTTGAGCCCCTTTTCTACAGCATCAACACCCTTACATTCCAACTTCCTATAAGCCGTAAATTCCCTCATTTTCGCATCATCGACCTTGCTTCTTCGTTCTTGGAACTCGGCCACGAACTTTTGCAATTCCGCGATACATCGCTTCTTCATATCCCCTGTTCCCATCTTGCCACTTCGATATCGATCGGCCAAATCCTGCAACTCCTCGTCCGAATCCAGAAAATATGACAGGTAGGTAAAGGCCACGTCCACGTCGGGGTTACCGCCATATTTCTCCTGCTCTTCCCTCGTCTCCCGACCGCCTGAGAATGCGTGTTTATTGATCTTGTTTTTGATCTCGTTGGGCTTGTCGGACATGAAAATGGCTGAGTTGGGGTCCGAGGCACTCATTTTCCCACCAGGCCCTTGCAGTGCAGTCAGGAATTGTGAAAGAATGAGGGAGGGCTTTTCGTGGGCGTGTTTCATGCGTTTACAGCGCTCTCGTAGGATGCGGAAGTATGGTTCTTGATCGATGGCGCAAGGGATGAGGACGGGTATTTGTGATAGTGCTTTATGTCGGCGTAGGCCGGTACGGTCCAATTCGGGTAGGCGGTAGTCTTTGTAGCCAAAAAGTTCTGGGTAGGAACTAGGAAATGCAGCAGCTCCTTGCTTTGCAGAGAAAGCGGTTAACCCGATGCTCGTGCTGCCGTCGAAGCCGAAAGCACCTTGTGCTTGGTTGACCGTCACCATGGACTCATACTCAGTCACATTCTGCAGGAAGTGGCCGCCCATGAACTCGTAGTCGGTGTAGATGAAGGTCTTCTTCATGTCGAAGCCCAGAGCAATAATATCCTTCATGTTGTCGTGTGCATAATCGATGAAGTCTGCCACCTCCGCGCCCTTTTTCGTCACACCCTTGTTCTTATGGCGCGTATACAGGTATTTTTCGTCGTCTGTCAACATGATGACCAGCGGCACATCGAACAGCTCTTGCAGCCACTTTGTGAAGAGGAACGGCACCGTGTGCCCTAGGTGCATGCTCCCGCTCGACGGGCCCCGCCCAGTGTACAGCATGAATGTGCCATATTTCTCGTACATGTCGAGGAGTTTATCGAAGTCGCGATGTGCGAAGAAGATCTTTCTCCGGATCAACAGATGCGCCGACTTGCCGGTAATGCGCTCGAATTTGTGGATGATGTCGTCGGACAGTGGCTGGACGCCGAATTCTTCGATTAGGCGGTCATAGTCAATGGCCTTGACGTTGCCCGTGTCGTCGACTTCGCCAGCGACATTGTATGGGTCGATCTTTTGTGAGGTTGGCTTCTTGTCGTCTTTGGTCTCGGCCACGGCGGGCGGCGCACCGACTGCAGCAGGATCTGTGGACGACATGAGTTGTTGTAGATGGTGGTGGTTGTTGTTGTTGTTGTTTCAAAGTTTCGCACGACACAAGGCCGAAGTGGGGGTGACTGCATCGCGGGGAGCGGCGACGGCGGGGAGCGGCAGCGGCAGCGGCAGCGGTATGAGGGCCGAGGTTCCCGCATGCGCTACGAATGACAGACACGTGATCTGACAGGTAGGTGACATCGATTGCCACCCCAACCACCCATCGATCGACTCTCTCTTCACGACGACGACGACCATCATCACTCCCATAAGTTACCCCCGTCGCTGGTGATGGGCGTGACTCGTACACGCCGACACCGACGCCCGTGAGTGAGTGACAATGGTCAAATTCTACCAGAGCAACTACAGCTACGACTATGGCTTCAGCGCCGTCTCTTTGGCCTACTTCCTCCGCTATCCCAATCCATACTCTCGCCATGTCGCGTCGACAGACACTATTGAGCGACATTACGACCCGGAGACTCAGCGCTTGACGACCGTGCGTTTGCATTTGAAGAAGAGTCGGCTACCTGCGGGTGTACTAGCCCTTCTTCCCCGAAGTGCCCTGGGCGCGAGCGACGATGGCAGCACGCAGAGCTTCATTCTCGAAAAGAGCGTGATTGACGTGAAGGAGGGGTGGATGGCAACCGATAGCCGGAATTTGGACTGGAATAACGTTCTGTCGGTCATCGAGAAGCACACCTACCGCAGACCCGAAGCCCTTTCCGCCACCGACGCGAATGAGGAGCGAACAGATGTGGATGTGAGTGTCACCCTCAAGAGTAGGATTGGCGAGCAGATTCGGAGAAGGCGGGAACGGTGGGGTCAGCAGGCGAATGCAACGTCTGTGGTCGGTGCCAGCGATGAAGAGCATGCAAAGCAAGGCTTCTTCTCGAGCTGGACTTCGGGCGCTGTCCGTACTGCAATTGAGAGCATTGGAATGCAGCGAACGGAGAAGAGCCAGCCCAAGGCGCAGAAGGGCATGTATGTCGTATTGGCTCGACTGCGCGAAGGGGGCGTACAAGGTGTAATGGAAGGCATGCGGAAAGATCGCGAGTTGGCCTTGTAGTATTGGCCGAACGATGATCTGCCTGTCATTCGAGACGACGACAGTGAGAAGGACGCCGACAGTGGAACCTGGCCCAATACCAAGAAAGGGAGCAGCACAGACTACGAGGCCGCACCGCGGGAGGAGAAGAAGCCCAAAAATGTATGAATATCGCGAGCGATCTTTAGCGTTGGAGTTGGTGTGGCACTGTTGTACGATCGAGACTTTGCTTCATGCTCATGTTTGCATTAGGATTGAGTTCATCCGTGGGGGAAAGAGAGAGAGAGAGAGAGAGAGAGA
>KZ105535.1:49275-68480 GCA_000504405.2 Mycosphaerella sp. Ston1
GAGCGAGAGAGAGAGAGCGAGAGAGAGAGAGCGAGAGAGAGAGAGAGAGAGGGAGGGAGAGAGGGAGAGACAGATTCGGAGAGAGTATGGTATGTGGTCGGGGAAAGCGTCGTCTGTACAAAGTTTGAGAGGCCCTAAGCCTGATGGAAGGTCTCCACTATATACACAGTCATTACAACCTCACGGGCTTTCATGATCGTTGTTGATCTTGTTCAAGATAGTCGCAACGTTTGGGTAGACATGTAGGTCAGAGAGTCACACAGAACAATCACCATGATGGCCATCTATCCCTATTGAACACACGTACGATAAAGTAGTTGCTCGATACCGATCACGATAATTTATTGCTCTGCTCTCCCAGTCTTAGTAAATGCGAAACAACTCATCCACATTCTCCCGTCGTTTAAATTCCAGTTTGATCTTTGGATTCGGCCATCTCGATCTACAACTCCACACATTGGGAAGTTTTTCGCCTCCTTGTTCGTCCGGAAACTTCACGTCGTAGTTCATCAATGTCAGAATCAAAAGCACTTTGCTTTCATTAGAGGAGAAGAACCGGTCGGGACAGGCGTAGCGATCGTGGCCGTGCAAAGGAAAGAAGTTGGTCAGTATTATGTATGTATCATGAGGAGAAGATGACATGCAAGAGGTGAGAAAGGAGAGGAGGGAAGACAGGAGAGAAGAAGAGAACAGAGAAAAAGGGGGAGAGAAGGGAAGGAAGGAAACAGGTAGAGAGATACAGAAAGGGAAGAAAAAGAAAAGTCAGTCCCAAACTCACCCAAAGTGTAAATATCCCACTCCAGTCTGTACAAAACTACATGTATGCTGCGTAGACGCCGCCCCTCCACCGCCACCGCCACCACCTTGCCTCTTCTTCCAAGGCACGCCCACATCCTCACCCCAAATTTCTGTATGTCCGTTCCTCGCTACGGAGGGTACAGTCAAATACGTACCTCGAGGAATGATGGATCCATCACTCATCGCCACACGATCCAGCTGTCCCGCTCCGTTGGTGTGAAACCGCACTGTCTCAAAGGAGTCGAGATGGATGAGTTTCGAGTGGGATTGTTTATGCCAGATGTTTGGACCCGTCGTCGTCGTCTTCTTCTTCTTCGTGGCGGTTGGAAACTGATCGTCTTGTGGGAAGGAAAGGAAAATTTTCACTCGCCTGTCCAGCTTACTGTACTCCTCAGCGAGTCGAAACAGTCTCATCAAGACCTACTCAGTAAGGGACATGGGAATCGTATCATTCGAACAAGCACCGGGAAGCAGAGGCCATCTCTGCAAGGCTGCGAGCGGTCGGTCGAAGATGAGCCCATTCCCGCCAGAAGTCCCCAAGCAGGCTGACGAACATCGATTCCGACGTGTCCGCCATCCTCGTAGTGGAGTCACTCAGTCATACTTGGTGATCAGGCCACGACGATGGACACCTTTTTAGCCAAAGTTGAGAAGCCTAGGTGCTCGAACAAGACCCCATAGTTCTCACGCTAAACCTGTCGTAGGCTTCGTACGCTGAATAGATATATCGCATATCCGCCAGCTTTGACGTGGTTTTTCCATTGACCAATCTTTCACTTGCGTGGCGTGCCTGTGCGCCCGTGCGCCCCCTGCTGTGGCCTGCGAGCGTCATATCTGGGCCAGTGTGGCTAAAAGGGCGGACTATACAGGGCCTTGATGTATGGGGTTGCCCGGTCCGACTGGCTGGAGGCTATAGTCAGAATCAGATGATGAAACTACTGATACGGGTACCTATATCCACTCAGGTGTGAGGGTTTGACCAGGCCCAGGTTCAGGCGGGGCTACATCCTTCAGTATGCCTGGAGTACTCACAGTACAAGTACAACCACAAGTGTGTCCAGGCATCATGTACTCTTGCTACAGGGTGTTCGATTGTCTATATGAGGAGTAGTCTTCCCGCATATACCCAATGTCAGGATACGGCATCCGCTCGGTAGATTCACCCCAGGGTCTGGTCTATTTCAACTGTCTTGGTGTCTCTTCCTCGACAACCGAGCGTAGGCTTTCATCAAACCGCCTGGCTTTCAGCGTAATGGGGCCCATCATATAAGACGGTCGATCTGGAACCGTAGGACTGCCTCAAGCACTCCGTCCTGCTCAACCGGTCTCGTCTCCGGGCACCGCACTAATCGTCCACCAATTGCCCCCTGTCCGAGGAGCTAATCTGCAAGTGAGGGTCTTGGAAGTTGACGACCTACAGGTACATTGCTAGGCTAGGTACTCGTTGAGTGTAACCTGGATCTCGCCTGAGGGTGTGTGTGCATTATTGCTTGAAGGTAGTGCTTGCACATGCTTGCAGACTTCCGTCCCTGTCGTGGATGTTAGCAGCAGCGTCGTCGTCGTTACATCGCTCCCGTGAGGTTGCTCAGACCTCTTCGCTCGGTTCCCATGGAGTTGTGGAGGGCTGTCGCTCGGAAATGGTCGTGCACAGTCGGAGGTCTATGTGGTAGCACCATAATCGGCCATCCCACCCACAGCATAAACAATGTTTGCGTCGTGGCGTGTCGATGCGAATGGAGGCTGCGGCAACGCCCAAGTGGTACAATACGAGACGCTCAGCGCAAGCAGATGCGCAAGTATCCACCGAGCTTGCGTTCTGTGTCGAGAGAAGAAGGCATATACGCTTCCCTCCAGTCCATTCCTCGTGAGAGAAGCATGCTGACACGGAAATGGTGTAGCTGAAGTGCAGTGGCGAGGTCGGTGGCTGTAGTCGGTGCTGCTCACTACAGACGACGTGCATATATCGCTCTGGCAGAGAAGGACGGCCCCGGAGGACTGACAACACCATGTCGAGCGGGGGAAGCACGCCGTCGAGGAGTAGCAAGTCGGCAGGGAGAAGCAGACATACGCCTCCGAAGAGCAGCAATGGCAATGCATCTTTGCAGGCCACTGCACTCCCAGCCGCAAGCCACGAGGGACGGGGAGGAGACCACAACGCCGCGTTGCCCACTCCAGACGACGATCTGCCACTGGCCGTGAAAGGGGGCTCGAAGACCGCCCTGTTCAACGAAGCGATCAACGAAGACTGCGCCCAGCACGATTGGGAACTCGCCACATACACGAACATTATGGATGTGTGGAGTGGGCCCCACGAGGAGAGCCACCATACACCACTGGAGTTCGGCTCCAAGTAAGTTGCAGTGCAGCCTGTCGTTGCTTGTACTGTAATCCCAGCGTGGATCGGGGCTGATTTAGTATTGGTTTATGCAGTATGCGATCCACTTTCGAGGCAAATACACCCATAAGTATGCTCCCTGCACGCACAAGCGATGTGACGAACGAGGGGCCGAGCGGATGTGAGTCTTTGGGTGCGCCGTGATGGGGGTGCTGGTGCTGCAAACGCCCCATCCCTCCGCTCCCCCCATCTCTCCTTACCCCCTTTACCCTCCTCACTCCCCTTTTAACAAACATACACATACACACCAAACACGCACATCTTACTGACCGCGCGCAGGCAAGGACGGCTGTGAGTGCCTGAACGTTTCCGCATGTATGCTGAACCGGCTGTGTGCCCACATCGTTGCCCAAGACGCGGGCTCCTTCGATGAGCACGTCCGCCTCTACCGCACGGTGGTAAGAGAGCTGTCACACATCAGCCAATGCATACCGTGCACGACGCGGCCCGAGGTGATGGCGGTGATCGCAACCGTCACGCAGCACATGTGCGTGTTGTGCGAGAAGATATTGGATCGCCTGCTGGGCATTAACGGCTGCACGGGCTTCGAGCTGCGCTTTGGCGCCGTATGTGTCGACGACGGGGTGGAGCGGGCGTTCTTGTGTCATGCCATGGTGAGTGTTCAGGTGAACACCTTTGCCGGCCTGCTGGCCCGTTTGAAACGAGCGGCGGCGGCGGCGTCGATGACGGCTACTTCTGCCATGTTACTGAGCCAGGAGACCAAGTTGGCGGCGTCGAAAGTGACGCTGGGGAGGTATATAGAAGCGTTGAACAAAGAGCATTAGTTTCAAGTCATCTGCCTTTGATGTCTCCTTTATATATATGTTGACGACATGACTCGAAGGTGTAACGTGTCACTTGCAAAAGCTTCAATTGCCAAGAAGCTGTGCTCGGCACGTCTGTCCTATGTGTTTACTACCTACATGTAGTAGTCTACCTTGAGTCCTTCAATAATGAACATCTCCCATCAGCTGGGAATAGATCCAGAATGTGTCAAGACAAGAACATGAAAGACCATGAACAAGGACAGAGACCAGCGCGATATAGCGCCGTCTATGCCTATGCCATACTTTCATCTTGAGAGCAAATCTGAATGCATCTCCTTTCCACAATCCTCGCCCGACAACCTACTCGTTTGAAAGATGCCACGACCATCGACTTGACCAGGAATCGGGTTTGGCTGCAGCGACGAGCTTCTCCCAGCTGTGTCCACGATGACAGCTTACTACCCCTTGCCCAGCAGCATCAACACCATTGGAATAGCACTGGATCGAGAACGGCACCGGCAGCCTCTTCTCGCGCAAGCGACATATCACTGGCTCAGCCGCCTCTTTCCTCTGCCACATAGACTTATTCGTACAGCCCATCAAGCCTCGCATACCAGCAGATATACTGATCTCCGAGGGGGGCCTACACATACTCGGTGGCATGCTTAGCACGACTCAGGAATCACGATCGAGGCTCTGAAGCTGGACCATGTCGTGGTAAATACCCTTCATCTCCATCAGGTCGTCGTGTGTTCCGGTTTCTACAATGCGGCCATTTTCCAGAACTGCTCGTCGTCAACTTCTAAACTTGCACGAACAAAGGGGGGATATTGAACAAAAGCTAGTGTGCAAACTTACCATAGATACAGTCGGCGTTTCTGACCGTGCTGATTCTGTGCGCAACTGCAATGGTCGTTCGGCCACGAGCTGCGGCATCCAAAGCGACCTGGACCGCTTTCTCCGACTCCGAATCCAGCGCCGATGTGGCTTCGTCTAACAGAAGGATCTTGGGGTTCCGTAGCAAAGCCCGTGCAATCGAGATTCTCTGTTTCTGGCCGTCCGACAGCATTATTCCTCGTGCACCGACGAGGGTTTCGAGTCCATCTCTGAACCCGCGTTAGTCTTTACGGAATCTCCACACACACGCTGATCGACTGTGCCGATGCAAACGGGGACACGTACGGCAACGAGCAGACGAAATCATAGATGTTGGCGTCTTTGCATGCTTGGACGACGTCGTCCTCGGACGGCGCTTTGTCTTCTACCCCCTCTGCAATGTTTTCGTAGATGGTGCCGTCGAACAACGTTGGCGTCTGGTTAACCAAGGCGACGTGACTACGGAGATTCTTCACATTCCAATTTCTGAGATTCGTGCCTTGCACCATGACCTGGCCTTCTTCGGGGTCGAAAAAGCGTTCAAGCAGAGCGATAATGGTGCTTTTGCCGCTTCCACGAGGGCCGACAAGCCCAATGTATTGGTATGGACTCACTTCGAGATCGATCTTGTCCAGCACCAGGTGCTCCGGACGATTGGGATACCTAAAAGACACGGCTCTCAGTGAAATCGATCCATCAATGTCGGGAGAAGTGTAACCTGTGTCCCCTCGAGCATCGATTTCCACTGGCAACTCGAACAACGCCTTGAGCTCTCGCGCAGCCTCCTTCGCCTTGCCCATGTCAGGAGCAAACGAGAAGATAGCACCCGCGGAAAAGGATCCAGCGACGATCGCCGAGTAGCAGACGAAGAACTGGAACATGGTGTAATCCTCGTTCATGACCATTCGATTACCATACCAGAACGCGAGCGCAGCACACAGGAAGGGCACAGACTGAGAGACTGCGTACAGTAGAGCAGAATGGCTCGTTACAACGAGGGATCGCTTGCGCTGCCTCTCCAAGATTCCATGGAAGTTCCGCCGAATGTCCTCCTCCAGCGTGAGCGTTGCCACGGTCCGAATGTTGGTGATGTACTCGCACGCGTACGCTACAGATGATGCATACACCTTGCGTCCATGGGCCTCCAGCAGCGCCAGACACTTGAGCCGGAGGGTCCCACATACGAGATGAACCGGAATGGTACAAGCACAAACCAAGGCAAGTTTCCAGGCAACAGCCAGGCCAACGGCAAGGCCAGCCATCAGTTGCGTACAGACCACCAGGATCGTCCCACCCAGGGCGCCGCTGAGTCCCTCGAGGTGGCTGGCACTACTGGAAAGCGCACGTGAAAGAGCCGCGACAGTATGGTCGTCTTGGAGGAACGCAGTCATATCGTGGTGCAATATCGTATCCAGGCCTTTCTCTCGCGTTCGGTAGGTCAGTCTTTGGGAATAGAAAGTGAAGCAGACCCCCTGGCCAAGCCATCCGATGGCTGTGGTGAATCCAATCATCAAGTAGAACCAGCACCAATAGTTGACTTGCTCTCGGAGCTCGTCGTATCTGGACCTGCCCACCGACATCGCAGCAAGGATCTCCGCCACGAAGACTGCCTGGCTGTATGGGCGAATGTCAGTGTATCAGGTCATCTGCAACGGGCATGGGCACTCACGTTGGGAAGCTGGCTCCAGCTATGATGGAGAAGCCCAGACCGCAGAGGATCAAGGGGAGATCTTGACTATTCAGTCGAAACACGAAGTGTCCCAGACTCCAGAGGGAGACAGCAGTTGGCTTGGACTCCGGGCTGTTGCTCACTTCGACAGTCTCTATCATGTGTACACTCTCCTGCTTCTTCACGATCTTGTTACTGACCACGGCATGGGGCATGGCCGCTTGCATGCTTTGACTTTCGACCATCTGGCAGTAGACTGACCGTTTCTGCATCAGTTCTTGGTGTGTACCTTGCTCCACGATGGCCCCCTTTGACAAGACGACGATGTTGTCCGCGTCTGCGATGGTCGAGAGTCTCCCCAAAGTCAGCAGCCATTGTCGATTTGATCAAACCATCTATCTCAAGCTCACCGATGGGCAATTGCAATCGTGGTGCGACCTTTGGCCGCTTGTTGCAACGCATCTTGCACTACACGTTCTGCGTTTTCATCCAAGGCTGACGTTGCCTCATCCACCACGAGGATCTTCGGATGTCTCGCGATAGCCCTGGCAATGGCTATGCGTTGCTTCTGGCCCCTTGATAGCAGGGAGCCACACTCTCCCACATGTGTGTCGAACCCGTCTGGCAGCTTCGATATGAAGTCATACGCATTTGCCGTCTTCGCTGCCTCCTCGACTAGATGTGTGATGGCGTCGGCAGGCAGGTTGTCGGACTCCGAGCCCACCAGGCCATATCGGATGTTCTCGAAGATGGTGGTCGAGAACAGGGTTGCCTCTTGACTCACCAACCCGATTTGCTGCCGCAACCAGGAGACGTTCAACTGGGAGATATCGTGTCCGTCCAGATCTGCCCACTTGCTTAGCCGCCTTCTGCACCCGCTCCGGATGTTCGATCAAACTTACATATAGCACCGCTTTTTGGCAGGAACAGTCGCTCCAACAAGTCCACGATGGTGCTTTTGCCGCAGCCAGAGGGGCCCACGATGGCTGTGGTCTTTCCTGCTGGTATAGCAAGGCTGAAGTCATCGAGAACGAGGTCGTCAGGGCGGGATGGATAGACATGCTGGACATGCTGGAAATCTATTTGACCGTTGAAATTAGACAGTGTGTAGCCCGTAGTCGAACTGGGATCTACCGGCGATTGGCGGCTGATCATGTGAGAGATCTTGTCTGCTGCCATGATGCCGTTCACCAACGCTTGTGCATGGGGGCTGACGTTTCCCAGAGCAAAAGCACCAGAGATGGTGGCGAAAAGGACGGTGATGATCGCAGACAGCGACACTTTGTCGTGGACCAGGAACCGGGAGCCCTGCCAGAATGCCAGCCCATAAGTCCACCATATGATGCTATTCAGAGCTGCTATCATGCACGCCAAAGCCACGCCGCTGCGGACGCCCGCCTCTCGCGCCACGGCGATGTGTGTGGTATAGCGGCGGACCAGCGAGCGTTGCATTCCAAAGGCGGCCACAGTGCGTATGGAGCCCAATGCTTCATTCGATACGTTGGCTGCCAGCGCATACGCAGCACCCGCCTGCTGGGTGTACTTGATCATGACGGCTGCTCCACTGGTCATGAATACCACCATCACGACCTCTGCTGGGATAATCTACAATTCATCTCTCGAGTTAAAAGGAGGCCCTGCGTGCCTAGATGGGGCATCTGGAACATACCACGAGTGCTAGTAGCCAGCTCTTGACGAAGCTGATAACGAGCGCCGAGACACACGTGCCCAGAGCAGTGATCAGCGCCGCCGCTTTGCCCGTAATGGCCTCCTGAATCAAGTACACATCTGTCGTCAGTTGATTGTTGACCTCGCCCACCCCGAGAGTTTCCAAGTAGGCAATATTCTGCCTGAGCACTGCGGCCAAATACTTCTCACGGATTCGCTGAGAGATCCGCTCCCCCGCGAGGGTGAATCCCACGGTAGCGATATAGATTGCGACGAGAGAGACGATTGCGAGGCATAGATACAGTAGAGCGAGTTGGTTGATTTCTTCCAGGAGCTCCGCCTTTGTCGTTTCACCCGTGAAGAAGTCTCGGAAGGATTGTCCACCATAGCCGAGAAGGACCTTGGTGATTTCACGTCAGTCTCGCAAAGCAATGGCAGTCAATTCGGTTGGCAGCTGAAAGATCGAGGGAGATCTTCTTACGACGGAAAAAGGCGCGGCAGCACCTCCTACTAGAGCCCCTATGGCTGCAGTGACGAGCACGAGTCTGTCGAGTTTGCTTGTACAGCTCCAAAAGAATCGGCCTGGGCTGGGCCAGCTCTCCGGCGCAGCGATCTGGCTTTGTAGCACAGAGTCCTCGTACTTCTCTGCGGTTGCTGCTTTCTCTCGATGCATCTGCTGCTGCGATGCTTCGCCGTTGACCATGGCGTGGCGGAAAGGGGAGGGAGAAAGAAAGGAGAGGATGAGAGCTTCTTCGTCGTCTTCGTCGTCTTCTTCGCCAGCTTCGAGCATTGAGCTGTAACGTGAGTATGTGATAGAATCATATGATTTGCTAGCGCATTGTAGTCGACGGACGGCATATTGCCCTTTTCGTATCAACGGCGTCTCCGCAAACCGAAGCGTGTGCCTAGCACGATTGACCCTGGTAGATTTCGGGATTTCCAGCGAACCATTAGATCGGGAAATCTGCGTTTGTCCCACACGCGTGACACTTCGATATGCGAAGACGCTGTCGAGTCCGGGTTGATGGGACGGCGGAACAGGGGGTGGTGCCATGGCGGTTCGCATATTGGACTGATGAGAGTCAAGAATTATTCTGTCTTAGAAGCCCAAGACGCTACAAGAGCGCCGTCGATGCGGATCAGTAAATCTCAAGAGCCCCTTCCACTACGACACCATACAGCTTCATCTTATCAAGAACTCCACGAGCGTAGATCTAGATGCACCTTGCCCTCCTATCCCTCAAGCCAGTCTCTTTCGCTCTCTGAAGCGTACTCTGAGCTCAGGCTTCCACCACATGACATGCAGCTGACTCTGTCCTTCCCAGTCCAGCTCCTGATCAACCAGCTCAAGCTCGTACGTCCAGAACATTTTGGCCATGATGAGATTGATCTCCATGTACGCAAAGCTACGACTGTCCGTCAGCATCCCGCGTCAAGCATTCCAGCCAGGCAGGCTCCTAGCCGACCAAACGTACTTCTGGCCTAAACATCCCCTCGAGCCCATCGAAAACGGTTGACTCGCCTCCTTAACGTCAGTCGACATGGGATCTAACCAACGCTCAGGCTGAAATGCCATGGGTTCTGCAAAGTATGCTTCGCTGTGTGTCAGCGTCCACGCATGTGTGAAGACCTCCGCCTATAAAATAACAAAGAGTCACGCATTAGCTGTCTGTTTGAGGAGTTTTGGCAAAAGCTCAAAGAGAGAGAGAGAGATAGAGATTCGTCTTACCCCCGCCGGAACGTAGACGTCTCCAATCTTCATTCCTGTTGAAATTCGGGGAAATCCTCCGGAGCCCGGAGCGTAGACTCGGAGACCCTCACTGATCACCGCTTGGAGATACGGCAGTTGTCTCGCGGCTGTGGCATTGATCTCGCTGTATGAGGAGAAGTTGGCCGTGATTTCGTCTTGAACCTTGCGTAGACATGCGGGATTCTTCAGCAGATAGTACGTTGTTGCAGCCAAGAAGGTCGCCGTTGTTTCAGCTCCTGCAATACTGTATGATGGATGAATGTTTCTTGATTAGTCGTCTGATTGACAAAGCATTCCCATGGTAGTGGGGACTCTCGAAGAATGGTCGGTCACCTACGTCAAAGTAGACACATGAGCGGTCATCTCTTCCTTGCTAATCTTGCCTTCTTCATAGTTCCGTACGACCGTGGACAGGAAATCATTTCGCGTGGATTTGGTTGCTAACCGCCTGCCAGCCCCTTGCAATTAGTCTTTTGATGTTTCTCGGACAGCATTAGTGCGTCCACGGGAGACTCACTCTTCCACTTTCTTGCGACTATATCGTGAATTCTGGTTCTGGTGGGCAAGAGTCGAGGGGAACAGCAAGCGCCACAGCGTTGCTACTAGCGGCAGGCGACGCAGATTGTCGGCCAGCGTGATGAAGTAGAGGTGCTGGACAATGAGTTCGGACCAGCTGTGGGGGGCCCCTTAACCACAACTCTGCGGTTAGCTACTTCACTCTCCCGTAGCAAGCGGCAGAACTAACCAGCTTTGACGCTACCGAACGATTGTCCAAACGCCATTTCGCCGACCGAGTCAAACGCAATCATCTCATACCACTTGGTCATATTCAGGCCTTGGGCTTGGAACTGTGCTTCCCCAAGTCGCACAATGAACTCATCTATCGCGCTACTGATCAGATACTCCTGATCTCGAAGGGACTTGGTAGAAAACGCGGCGGAGAGCATGCTACGCATTTGTCCGTGTTTCTGCGGGTTTCGCTCGCTCCCGATACAGAGCGACTGGAAACCGGCGCCGTAGATGTCGTAAAACTCGCTTTTGATCGGCGTGGGAGCCCCGCCGCTTCGGTGGCCGTAGATGGCTTTCCAAGACTCCACTGAAGCGAAAGAAAGCTCGTTGGGAGAGACTCGAACGACTGGTCCATATTTGCGGTGTTGTTTTTGTATGGCCAAGTGATACAGCCCGCGTTGGGAATGGTAGATACGCCAGATCTGCCGTGTAGTTAGTTGTAGGTGGTATCGATGGGCGGGAGCATGAAGAGGAAGCAAGGCTGACCAGGCTGGACCTGGCCAATAACGGTCCTGGAAATTTGGCTAATTTGTGGAAGAATAGATTGTAGATTGCCGTCACCGTCAGGGCTTGAACAACGATCTGGCAGAGCAGGCTTAGTAATGATGATCGTGCTGGTCAGATGCTACAGCATACCACAATGAACGCTGCCACAAGAAACCCAGTCGACGGTACCGCCTTGAGCATTTCGGCGAAGAGTCAAGACAGATCGAACATGTTTTCATCTGCTGGACGGGGAGACTAACCTACCTCACCTTTCGAAGCTTTAATCCAGCTTGTTCTTGACCACCTCAATACGGCATGTTTCCGGGCTCCGGTATGCCATGAGGACCACTCCAGGAAGCATCGCCCGTTTTTCCTTCGGCGTAATGGATCTAGCAAGCTGAAAGAGTGCGTTTGAGGACAGTTATGGACCGGACCTGACTCTCTTCTGGCATATATATCCTGGATCTGTGACATTCTCAGACAGACATCTACCCCGTTCACCCCTTATTGAGAACCGACGAATCTGGAGTCTGGACTCGTAGTGTGTCTCTGCGTCGTAGTCTAGAGAGACTTCCACTGTACTACTTGGCCGTACTAATCGATTATATCGTCCAAAGCGAGCCTAAACTCTCCCGCCCCTTTCGGAGAGTCTGAGCGTGCTTGGCAGTCAATCACACATCACATTCGGGGCAGTGGCCCAGTCGTTGGATGCACTCTTGACCTGCCAGATATCGTTCATAACAAGACTATCGAATGCACACGGTCTTGTACCTGCCGGAGCATCACAGCTTCACTCCTATCGGGGTCGTGTTGTGGTGTTTCTCCCTCATTCCACATCAACCGTCTCCACGCGAATAGAGGATCAGAACTAAACGCAACAAACCAAAACAGGTCATTATCCTACGGTTCCTAGAGTCCTTCGACGTGGCCCGTTTGAGCGACAGCGAACTCTTTTGTCCCAGCTCAGAATGCCGTTGACTACGGAAAGATGCTTTGCGCAGTTCTGCTTGATTGGCACGACGGCGGAAAGCTCTTTTCGGGATATATGGAGATCCATGGAGAACCTCTTTCAGGCACAGAGCAGCCTGTCGTCCCGAAGTAAGTCAGCCATGTTGCCAGATGTAAGTTTTGCATGCATGCATGGCATTCACTCACGCTTTGCCATCGTCTTTCACCCGATAATGGAGGCATAGCTCCATGCCGACAATTGAAAGCCGGTCTTTATCGGTCTGAGTCCGCATAAAGGTGAAATGTAGGTTCGAGGACGTCGTCGGCAGGCTTCCTGTCAATGACACGCATATCCTCCCACAGGTCGTACATCATCCATTCCACAGGGATCTTCCGGTCCGGCGACACATCACCTGTCGTTGTAGTACGCGGCACCGTCCTCGAGGGACACATCATCCGGGATGTCGAAGAGATAGGGGAGAGAGTACCATCGATGAGGAACAAGATGGTCAGAAGCTTACAAGCGAAACGAATCCTGTTACTCTTGGCCAGTGGGAAGTACAGACAAGTGACCTGCGAGAAGGCAGACGCTACGAACTTTTTCCTATCGTGAGGAAGGGTTAGCAGTGACCTTGTGGCTGACTGCAGGTCGATCATGGGGACCTGGACGGCCACCTGTGAAGGAAAGGCTGCTGCTGCTGCTACTGCTCTCGGTATAACCAAGGAGTGCGGGTGCCATGGTGGCGTGAGAGGTCGATGTATGAAGTGGCTGACGTGATGGTCGCGAGATGCTCTGCACTCCTGGCGGTTTGAGTTTACAGGCCCACGGGATTTGGCAGCGAACCTTGCGTATTGAATCCTGGGGACAATTCTATACCAATGCTGTCTTGCAGCCCCTGGAACTAGCAGTACGGGGTGTAGAGAGGGCCCTTTGATAACGACTCTTCCTCATCGTCGGTAACCGGTTGGTACCGCGGCCAGGCATTAGAAGTCTACAAACGGATCGGGTTCATGGACATGGACGAATTTGTCCTTGAGGCTGGAAATCGCCGCTGGCGTTTTCGGGACAGTCCAGTGATTCTACGTCAAAGAGTCCCGGTCCAGTGTCAATGTTTCCTGTCCATTCTGTCGGGCGATATGGAAACCAACGGAGACTTTCCCTTTCGAGTACATGACCGGCAGTGGCTGTAACCTGGAGCTATACGGGCGGGCTTCACGGCTCTTTTCTCAAAGAGGTAGTGTGTAGATGAAAGACGATAAACTGGAATAGGGCAAAGAATCTCCTGTCCTTCAAGCCTCCGGCTCGTTGGAGCAGGACTTCAGGATACAGCACCACAAGCCATTGATCTACAGTACGCCAAGATCAACGGGACAAGGCATACTGGCATCCAGGATCTCTACTATCATGACATCTCTTCACTTCACAATCGATGACATTCCAGACTTACATGGCAAGAGGGTGATCATCTCTGGAGCGTCTTCAGGCATCGGCTTGGCTGCAGCAGAGATCTTTGCAGCGAAAGGCGCCTGGGTGCTCAACCTCGACATCCATCCCCCACAAGATGGATACCAGCCACAGAACGGCATGATAGAGTACAGACCTTGCGACGTCTCACGCTGGGACCAGCTGACAGCAGCCTTCCAGTATGCTGGCGATATCGACATCGCCGTTGCAAATGCGGGAATCTGCGAGGAGACAGACTACTTTGCAGATAGATTTGACAAAGTGACGGGAAATCTGATCGAACCGGAGTACCGTGTGCTGGATGTCAATCTCCGAGCCGTGATCAATTTCACCAAGCTGGCACTGAGCCACTTCCGCAGACACGAGCGCGCAGGCAGCATAGTGTTCAACTCGAGTGCCACTGCATACGCCCCTGAGCAGTCACTACCTGTGTTCAGCGCTGGCAAGCTTGCGGTAAGATTTTCATTCACCTATGGCCCCCCACTGTTCCGACCTAATCTGCTTAGCTCATCGGGCTGGTCCGTGCTTTGCGGTCTTCACTCAGTCGCGAAAACATCACCATCAACTGTGTTGCACCCGCAGCGACGATTACGAACCTACTTCCTGCCCACCTGGCCAAGCCCATCATCGAAGCTGGTTTACCAGTAAGCTCAGCTCGCTTCGTCGGACTTGCCATTGTCTTCTCTGCTGTAGCGACTCAGCCCCGAGCGGTCGAGCTGTATGGCAAAGATCCCGACGATATGCTTTCGAGTCCCTCGAGATGGCACGGGCGTACGATCCTGACAATGGGAGATGCCTATACGGAGGTCGAGGGCCCCATTGCCGATCTGCGACCACAGTGGTTTGGCTCGGAAAACGCAAGGCTCACTCGTCTGCAACAGACTGCAACAGACTTCCGTGAGGGACTATGAAGACTTGCGCGAAGCATGTGTGTGTGTATGAGAGTGTTCTATCTCAAGTTCTAGAAGTAACTGTAGAGAAGCACTTCATCCATCGTCTTGACGTAGAATTCACACAAGTATACATAAGCTAGTCGCTTCCACAACAATTCATCTCAAACAGCCCATATATTTCCACACGTCCGCAGCTGGTACTTCCAGTAGACAGACACAAGTGGTCTGAGACCCCGATATGGCCTCGTCTCGCAAAGGGAGGGTGACCGGGGGTTTGCCTAATTCGTCCCAAGGATGCGCTAGTCATGTCCGTCTATAAAGGGTAAGTGAGCAGATAATGTAGCCATGTAATGGTCTTTGACTCTATCGTGAGTGGCACCGAAAACTCCTTCTGCCCCCGACTCTTGTTGACTTTCTCACTTAATCTGCTACAAGAACATGTCTCTCGATCAGTCTCTGGACTATTATTTCCTGCTCCCTCACTCGCCAAAAGCCATTGTGCTAGTCGGAAGCATCTTGCTTGCCGGAATTTGCATCTCATGGCTTTTTTCGAACAGCAGAACGCAAACTTACGCGTCTGGGGTCCCGATTTACGGTGGTTCAGATGCTGTCTCGATCAAGAAGAATCGGTTGAGATTCGTGCACGACAGCATGAGTATGCTGCTGGAGGGATACCGGCAGGTCAGTAGCGTTTCCGTCTGGCGTCCTCAGATGAGTTTCTCACACGACACAGTATCGTCGTGGACCATACTATGTTCCCAGTAAGCTTGGAGAGCGCTTAATGCTGCCGATCAAGTATCTGGAAGACTTGAAGTCGGCCCCTGTTCACGAAGTAGACTTTGTAGCGACTTTCATCGAGGTGAGATCTCGCTCTTGGTCTGGAGGAGATTTCAACGATTCCGCTGACGAAAGTTTCTACGAGATGTTTGAAGGCAAATATACGACAATGGGTAGCCGATCTACTCTCCACCCCCGTGTGGTCCGCGGTCAGCTCAATCGCAACTTATGTAAGTTGTGTCACCTTCACTCGGACATTGCGGAACTCTTCTGACAACGAGGAATCAGGGACGGTGATGAGTGAGGTTGAGGAAGAGATCAATGATGCGTTTCACGATTGCTGGCCTGCATGTGATGGTATGCATCTCCTGCGATATGATATGCTGCCTCATTGTCGTGCGTCTAACCTGACTCTGAACAGACTGGACCGAAGTTGATGTGATGGACCGCATCATCCAGGTCGTTGCTCGAGTGTCCAGCCGAATGTTTGGTGGCACGACCCTCAGTCGAAACCACGAGTGGGTACAGGCGTCCATCAACTTCGCCACGGATGGATTCATCGGAGCACAAGCACTGAAAGCATATCCCGAGATTCTGAAGCCCATTATGGCTCGATTCATTCCTGCTATCCAGCAAATCAAAAAGCACTACGAGGCCGCCGAGAAAGCTGCCATTCCCCTGCTGAACGAACGAGAGATGACTGGAGAGGCTGCTCCGGACTTGCTTTATTGGATGGCACAGGACGCCAAAGACGACGAGAGGGACAAGAAGTTTCTCGCGGGAATTCTGCTCAAAGTGAGCTTTGCTGCCATCCACACCAGCGCCGCCGCCCCAACACAGCTCCTTTACGATCTGTGCGCAATGCCCGAGTATATCGAGCCACTCCGGGAGGAGATCAAACGGAACACGGAAGAACACGGCTTAATGTCCCGCAAGAACTACGAGGGTCTGACCAAGCTAGACAGTATCATGAAGGAAAGTCAGCGCCATAACCCGCTTCTCCTAATCACTTTTGAGAGAGTGGTCACGAAGAAGTACACTTTATCCGACGGGTTTGTGATTCCTGCAAACACAACAATCGGCATTCCGGCCCACGCCATCTCGATGGATCAAGAGGTAGTGGCAGATCCCGAATCGTTCCACGGATTTCGATTCGATCAATCTTCGTCGAAAGATGCGTCCTTGGGAGCTTCCGATGATAAAACTCCGTCGAATCTGTATGCGGCCGCTCGTCCCACCAGCATGGCGTTTGGCTACGGGCGTCACGCGTGTCCGGGTCGTTTCTTTGCCTCTGCGGAGATTAAAGCTATTATGGTGTACTTGTTGAAGAACTATGACTTCAAATTCCCGCCTGGAAGAGAAGAAAGACCGCCAAGTCTGATCTTCGAAACGCAGAACTTGCCCAACCCCGCGGGACGAGTCATGTTTAAAAGGAGGAAGGGGATATGAAGTGGCGGTGATGAGTGAGAGCTTGGGCACTTCCATAGACAAGAGTCGCTATATCGTAGGCAACAGCAGAGTGTCTTGTAGTAAGCGCTCCATCTGATCACTTCGGAGAGTCAGAGAGATATCCACTCCACTATCAGTCCACGCCCCTGTTGGCGAGGACGACGCTGTCTTGGGAGGCGCCTCCTTGATGAGTACCAGTCCGTCAAAACTGGGCATCACTCCCTCTGCGTAGCGTATATGCGAGCCCAGGCCAAAGTCCACGTCGTAGATACCCGCTCGCGCCCACGTCGTCACGAGGATGTGACGTTGACCGAGAAACGCCTGCCAGATGCGTTGCGGCGACTGCTCATATGCCACGCTGTGGAGATGTGCTGCGAGACTCTCACGGCGAGTCACGGTTGCGATGGTCTGGCGGATGCTCCGTGCAACGAGACTACGCTTCTGCGGCGCAGCAACGTCGGTCCCTGCCATTTCGATGTTCGCTATCATGGTCGGAGAACCCATAAAAGTGCGTTCCAATCCGAGGGCAGGCCGCAAGCCCAGCGTCAGATCGCAGTGCATGGGTCCAGAGTCTTGTTCCATCCCTCGAGCCCGCACAATGCAAGACCAGATGTGGGCCAGAATGGCGTCGTGTCGACTGATCCTCAGCTCCTTTGGTGGCGTTCCCGCTCCATTGACATCAGCCCAGAGCAGTTCCACTTGATCTCGGGTCAGGTGAATCGTGTAGGTAGACACAGGGGCTTTGGTATCCCACTGCGTCCATGGCATGACGTGACCCGCTGGCTTGATGAGCTGATCTGCCAGGGCCGTGGGAGGCTTGCCTGGTGGTAGCCACCAGTCATAGCGATGGAGAGGTAGACTTTCCGCGTGCGTGATCGTGCCAGGGTCTGGCTCTGTTGCGTTGATATCGCCTGCAGCCAGGCCATCCAGGAGCTGCGGGTCGAAAGTGGGATTCAGTTTCGGCAGATCTACCACCCCTAGCAGTACGGAGCGACTGATACTAGCCCAGTCCTGGACGAAAACCGTCAAAGCGGATATATCTGCTACGGGATGGGCGATCTTGGCCGCTAACACAAAGCCACCGCACGATAGTTCACACAACTGAATGGCCATTATTGGCGGTGACACTGTCGCTATACCAGGGGCAACGGGTTCGAGAGCATGTGCAACATCACCAGGAGGTACAAATGCCTGAAGACTATGCTCCTGGCGATTCCACAGCGGTTTCGTACTCGCTCTGGTAGAGGGATGTAGCTCATCCAGGCTTGTCGAGCTGCTTGCCGCTATATATTCCACGCCTGCATCAGCTGCGCCCCCGAATTGTACATATGCCCGGCCAAAGCGGCGTGCGTGAGCAGGAAATGCTTTGAGCTCGTCTGGCAGAGGGCTGGCACCAACAGTATCGATGGCTCGCAGACGGCCGCAGAACTGTGGATAGGCATCGAGGGCAATACTGAGTGTTTCTCTCAGGTGGACTGCCAGTGAAGTTGGAGGCCGCACGCGAGGTTTCTCAAAAAGCCAGCCTATTCACACGAGTTTCCTTTAGCCATCACTCGAGCCGTCTTTGCAGTCTCGGGCTGCTGCTTACAGGCGCTGGTGAGAGCGAAGTTTGCAGTAGTAGCATCAAGCAGAGACAATGCGACTGTTCGCTCGCAGCTGTGTGGCGACTTTGCAAACACTCGCTCTCGCCCACGGATCTCAACCTGCGGTGAACGGGACATGTTTGATGCTTGGACGTAGCACATCCGAGCGATAGGAGGGATCTTCTCTCCCCTACCACGACCACCCGGGATGTATTCGGTCTTGCGGAGACAATGGAGCCAGCGTCGCCACGCGGGTGTGTTGGACAGCGTATTGCTGGAGGCCAGGCCCATTCTGCTGCTGACGGGACCGAAGCCTTCACTCGAGCACTTGGGAGAGGCAATGCAATGATCAAAGCCAATGGTGTCCACAAGCTCTGGTGGCTCGTCGTCAGACTTGGACGCGGCACGGCCATCCCATGTCCAAGCAGTTGGTCGAAGGTCGAGGCAGTGGGAGAATGAGTGTTCACGGCTCGGTGCACCCTACAACTGAGGTCGATTGCTAGCGTGATTTAAGGTTTAGCGCGTAACGTAGTGTACCCCACTTTTAGGTGATTGCTCTATATAAGCTATACCTGAGTTCAAATTGATTCTTCTTTCCTTTTATCTACTATAACCGTCTATACTACCGTCTATACTACCGTCTATACTATACTATACTACACTACACTACACTATACTATACTATACTACCAGAATCGTTTCGTTAATTAATTCAATATGCTAGAAACACTAGCAACAGACTAGTACAAGCAGATAGTAGCTAAAAACACTATGCCCCTTAGTATAGTATACTAGCCTGCTAACAATAATAGCAAAGTAAGATTTTGCTGAATCAGTCTATAAATCTATTTACTAATCGTCTCTTAAATCAATTCAGTTCTATATCTATTCC
>AWYF02002329.1:0-49614 GCA_000504405.2 Mycosphaerella sp. Ston1
GACAGAGGCTAGGACTGCCTATAGGGCACTAGGCGTCCCTTATACGTACTCCCTGTGTAGGAGATACTTAGTATATATAGGCCTATAGGGCAAGATAGCGATACGAGAGATTAAGCAGGTATCCTAAGCAGGTATCTAGTCTCCGGTCCGGTAAGTATATAGAGCGTATACGAAGCGTATACGACGAGTAATATATATAAGTAGACTTAGGTAATATCCCTTTAAGGAGGCAAGAGTTAGAGACGAGATAATAGTACCTATACTATTAGCTCCCTCTACGTTGCTATATACCTTCCCCCTTATACGTAGCCTTTAATATTAAGCGTAATAATAAGTGTCTTAATCTCTTGTTTAGTAAACCTAGTAGACGCGGGATTAGTTATCCTCTCGCCGCTAGCAGCGACGGTTAGGTTACTACTATATATACTACGTAGGCTACGTAGGCTGCTACGACTAATAGTAATTACTTACCTTATATAGCGCTCGATCTACTCGTCCGGCTATAAATTAAGCCGCTAATTAAACCTATTATATAGTATTGCCTCTTGCTTCAGAACTGGCCGATTTAAGAGCCTACTAGCCTCTAGCGTACTAATAAGAAGCAGGAAGTTATAATTAAGAGCAGTAGTAGGCATTATTAATTACTGTATAGTATATACATATATAGGGGGAATTCTACAGTATAGGAGTAAGACGATTCTGATAACTTAGCAGCAGTTACGAGCTAGTATACGTAACCTTAAGTCAGCTAATCAGAGAGCTGCGCGGCTAAGCTGCGCGGCCATGCTGCGCGGCCAAAAACTCCGGCTGAAGGTGTCTCGTGTAGCACGTAACATTCAAACACGAACAAAATGCCTGTTTGAATAACTGCAGACGTGATTCTTCTTCTACTTGTCTTTTGCTGTTGCAGGAGTCAGAGGCATCTGCTATAAGGTCTCATGGACGGCACTCCCACAACCCATAGTGACCTATTGTCTCTACCATTCTGTTGCATATCATGGCATGGCACACGCCTCGTCCGGAGGCTCTGCAGAGCGTCTCTCGCACGTCGGCAGGCCTCTTCGCAGTTGTGGTGGTCTACAGGTTGTTCCCCTAAGGTAGCTGTGCTTCTGGAAACAACACCTCGGGTCTTACAGTTATCGGTCTCGTCTGCCAATGTTGCCGCTGCCGTTGTCCGATACAATCCGTGCCATGGACTGGGAACGAGGATTGTGCGAGCTTACGGAGAGCTGAGAATATAACATCATCATCATCATCGTCGTCGTCATCATCATCATCTCCCTTTCATGTTCGCCTCATACTGTCGCCAATGTACAAACTGTCATTTCGGTGCTTGTATGCAGTGCTGACATGACGGATGTCGCAGAAGGCTTCGTCCGCGCGGGAGCAAGTGCAACATAGTAGGCCTGTACGTGTCGCGGCGCCACGGCGTGGGCTCTCACGGCCAATTTATGACCTTCAAGATCATTGTTTTGCGAAAATGCAACGGGAGGATTTCTCCGTTTACGATCGGAACAGCTAGGCGGGCGCGTGACATAGATGTTTATCAACAGTCTACCGAGTATATACTACTGTAGATGTAGGCGCCGGTGGGAACGTTCGTGGTGCGTCTAGACTGGAACAGTAGGCTGCAGAAGTGTTTGCGAAAAACGGCGAAATTATCACAAGCAGGGCGCTCGTTCTGTGATATTTGCAGCTACAGTAAGTATTTGCAGCCAAAACTCAGGTCTCAATCAGACAGATTGGACACCGGATTCTCAGAGATCCTTAACTTAGGTTGTACGTTCGTATGTACAGTAGACGCGGGGGCGGAAAGACAGGGACAAAGACCGGTGGCTGTGGCTGGCCCGGCTAGTACCTACATGTAGTACCAGCTTTTAGTGCTGGAGATTATTATGCAAGGGGACTGCCTAGGTACCTTAGAGCGCGTTCGCTTTCCAGCTTATAGCTTATAACCTGAAGCTATAAGGCCGTTCTGTGCTATAAGTCAGCACCGTTCGCTTGTCCGCCTTATAGCACAAGGCTATAAGCTGGCCTTCTGATTATAAGGTGGATACCATGCTGATCAGCCATATAATAGGTATAGCGCTTACTTTTTCGCGCTAAATCGTCTTATAGCCTAATCAACCTCTTCGAGCGTCTTCACTGCTGAAGGCTCCACAGTTGTTATAAGGACCTACACACGAAAGCGCTAATCAACTAGTGTCGCTGTTATAATCTGAAGCTATAAGGAGAAAGCGAACGCGCTCTTAATGAATTCGAGGACGTTGTCGACTTGTTGTGATTTAATGTTACCTGGTACCTTATGTTTGTTAAGCTCTTGCACGTAGATCTAACCTTGGGAGAGAAGTAGTATATCAAGTTCGAGTGCACTTTTGTAAGGACTTCTTTCATAAGGTACATGTAAGGTACCAGGTAAGAATTGCTCCTTGCAACGAAGATAAGGTCGGCTAACCCTGATTGGAAGACGGTACTACGTCCTTTGTAAGGTACATGTATGGGTGATAACTACTACTTCAGCGCGACAAGCTCTTCTGTACAAGGACAACATCCCACTAACTGAGGACCTACCAGGTATAGGCTACATTTTCCACGACCAACTATCCTATTCCATCTATCTGCAATTCTACAACGACCCCCTCCCAACTCCTGACTGGCTAGATCAAAACATCGCAAACCACAATAAGTACGCGACAGAACAACTTCTCCTATCCTATAACAAACGCGAAGGAGCTTACACTCTCACTTTCCGAGGTGGCCCGGACGTAGCATTTCTCCCGCTTGAGAACCTTAACTCCCATCATCTTCATACCAAGAAATCCTCAACATAGCCGTACCTTAGTCAATCACTCTCAGCCACATTTCACCATCAGGTGCTGATCCCATAGTACTGAAAGTTCATCAAGCCCGACAGAAAATGCCCGGTCACATCAATATCTCTTCTCAAACATCGTTGCAGAATCGATGTAGCCCGCTGGAAGTATGCAGCAGCTATCGCGGGCAGGTAGAATGTAATTGCCGCCGTACTTGGCCTGATCGTCGGGGTTGGAGTAGTGGACCCGAAATCTGCAGTACTCCTCGCGGAAACAACCGCTGTCGTGGCAGTACATGTGGAGCGTATTATCCTGGTAAATTTCGACCTTCGTGTTCTTCCTGTGAGCGTACAAGGTTTTCATCTTATTAGTCGTTCGTTCCAGCGGCCAACAATTGCAGCGGGGGGCGTCCTTGATGTAGCCCAAGCATTCGGTTTTGATCTCTTCCTCAGTGGGGCGCCAGCACCATTCAGTACAAACCTGCTGCGCATCGACAGAGGGAATCCACAGGGATCCGAGCATAGTGGGCAATACGACTCCGAGGAATTTGAGCAACATCGAGACCTGTCGTCTATTAGAGTCGCAATAATAGGCCCGATAAGTAAGACCTACGGTTTGATATAGCTGAGTGAATAAGCACCGTGACCGAGGGGAGGAGCGGTCGAGAGAGGAGACGTAGTAGATGCCACTCTTCCACTACTGTAGGAGTGGCATGATTCTTATTTATGCTTCCTAATATCCTACCCCGACTCTTCAGCAGAAACTCATACTCTCTAGGGCTAAGAAGACCCTTCCCGCGGCAGATGTTTTACTCCCTCATTCTACAGTAGACTTTGGACACACATTCGGCTCATACTAATAAGCAACTTTTCAAGCATTGCTAACAGGGTCCTGCGTTAGCCGAATTGAGTACGCCTTGCCTATTTAGCCTCATACAGTACAGGAAGTACATGTATTGCGGTGCTTATAGGGGCGAACTACTCTACAGCGCTTAGACGAAATTTGTGTGAGACGAGTATGGCATACGATAGCAGAAACTGTCATCTGGCTGATACATCCCCCCTATACACATAATTATGGGGCCATATGTGAAGACAATCACGTCGTCGCTATGCTTGTACGAGAGTGTGTACCTTATATAGCCTATATGTACAACTACCTTACGGAGACTGCCTGGAGGTATGAGTTTCGGCAAATACACCTGCAAGTATCACCATCCTACCCTACCTCTTTCTTCCTTGCTCTTTTCTTGATAAGACACGCCTATCACCTACCTGTACCTTGGTGTATATATACAGACTGACCCCGCCCCCCCATCCTCTACTCAAGCGGCGCCTCTTGCAATCCATTGCTTCACCTGTTTCCTTGGTGTTCATCATCAACTTCTTCTTCTTCTGATTACTAAGCCCGGTATCTCGAACGAGGAAAGCCTACATTACATGTACCTGGCTACTGCAGGAACCAGATCAAGCTGCAGCCAATGACATAGATGAAACACGGACGCGTAGACGAGCGCCAGACTGGGCCAGCAGAAGAAGTTGCTTGGAGACTTGGGAGTCAGTCTTGTCTTCTTGTGCACAACGAGCGACGCGACGCCTTCCGCATGCCGTTTCAGCCGCGCTTCTCGTATCGTATCGCCGGCGCATCGATCCCTTCCACCCTAGGCTTGGCCAGTGGTACATACGGTATTTCTAGTGGCCACCAGCGTCTTGCGCGCACGGCGCACGGTGACAGGAGCACTAGAACCGCTTCTAGTTCTAGTGTATTCCTCGCCTGGCCTCGCCTCGTTTCGTCTCGTCTCGTCTCGTGTCGTCTCGACGCGGACATTGCGACCGTATTGGCGTATTGGCGCAGTTCTGCCGGAATGTGCTGGCTTCCACTCGCTCTCTAGTCTCTAGTTCCCTCCGCTCCGCCCCCCTCCCCAGCCCAGCAAACCTCCACGCGCCATCACTCCATATTGTTGACCACTTCACTCGCACTCGTTCATTCCATCCATTCGTTACACCACTGTACCACTGTACCACACTGCACTGTACCGCGCGGGACTCCCATACCACTCGCTACATCTACCCGACTGTGGGCGCGCCCGTCTTCTCGCTGTACATATCTCGTGGTCCGCGACACTACGACTATTCTTCTAGAACTAGTTCGACTGCCACCGCTCGTCTTGCCCAGAGCAAGCCACGTTCGTTAGTACACTGGGCAAACTGGGCCGGCTACCTTCCCTTCCTACACCTCAGTACCACTTTCGCGCGAGGCCCACACCTCTCCTTCCGCTCTCCAATAACATCTCGTGTCTGCCTGCCTGTCTGTCCACTCTTTCGACAATACCTACCTACCTCCCTACCTACCTACCTACCTAACAACACAATGGCACAATAGCCTCAGCGTGCCTCACTGATCTCTTTCCTGGGCGGCTCGCGACCTGCTTGCCCAGCTGCCTTCACGCCCCAAGCGCAGCATTCACCGCAATTTGCACCGGCGGCTAATTCTACCACGGCACCGCCACCACGACTGCAACCTCCTCGACAAAGTCTCATTCCATACAGCGGACAGCCGAGCCACTCGACCCAGCATCGAATCTCATCAGGCAAATGCGCCAGTCAACGCGCCCTTCCACGCCTTCTTGGACCCACGCACTCACTACTTACGAATTGGGACTCTTCTCTTCTTTGTCCACACCGGAACCGTTGATCAGCATTCTGGATTCAGACCGTCGGCGTACTAAGTAACGCTGATCGCCGCATTTGCCCCTCCCCTTTCACTGTTGGAGCTCCTGGGATACGATACTAGCAATCTTGACCTCGCGCTGGCCGCGATGCATCCCCTACACCACCTTCACCACTTTGCCGCAATACGTGGCCGTGGCGGGCTTGGAATACCATCTGCCTCTGATGACGGACTCACCATGGCTACTCGAGATCCCGATCCATTGCCAGACGCCATCCCCTTTGCACAACCTGGACAGGGCGCTGTGACCGGCTTTGGCCTCAATCGGAATGTAAGCTCAGCGGCAGCTCCCTTCTCCCATGGCCTCAATGGCGTCAACCAATACCTCAACTACCTGCTTGCCAATGTATTGGTTATATCCTTCATGGCCTTGCTGGCGGGCACTCTCCTGTACAAATGGGTACAAATGGGGCACAAGCACATGCGCCATCTGTTTACCATGGGAGGAGAAAGAGACCAGAGGTATTTTCAATACAACCATACCAAAGCATGGCCTTGGATCAAGAGATATGTGTTATATGCACCATTCTGGAGAGTGCGGCATCACCGAGAGTTCAGGTTATGGCAGAGCCAGGTCACCATGGGCACGCTCCCTTCGAGATTCCACTCTTTCCTCCTCTTTGTATACCTGGCCTCCAATGCCGGCTATTGCGCAGCGCTGGATTACACTCAGACTACACCCAGCGTGATCGCAGAGTTCCGGGGCCGGACAGGAGTACTGGCAGCACTGAACATGATACCCACCATTCTATTTGCGCTGAGAAACAATCCCGCAATCTACTTCCTACGAGTACCATACGATACCTTCAATCTTCTCCATCGGTGGACCGCGCGTATGATGGTCCTCGAGAGCATACTGCACACGATTGCATGGGCAGTGAACGCTTACGAAGCAGGTGGAGGCAGCCAGATTGGGCTGTCCTTGAAGACTTCCATCAGCTATATGTGGGGCATGGTGGCGACCGCAGTGTTGACATACATGGTCATTGCATCTTCTGGCCCCATAAGGCACCATTTTTACGAATTCTTCATCAACTCCCATCGCATTTTGGCAATTCTTGCCATTGTCGGCATCTACATTCATCTTGACGCGGCAAACCTCCCGATGCTGCCATATGTGCAGCTCAGCATTGCATTCTGGGGTGCAGAGCTGTTCGCACGATTCTACCGGATCGCGTACCATAATTGGTCCCGGAAGCGAGGCTTGACGAAAGTCACCGTGGAGTGGCTTCCAGCGGAAGCGTGTCGCGTCACATACCAGATCTCGAGACCGTGGAAGTGGCGGCCAGGCGCTCACGTCCATGCCTATCTTCCCTCGATTGCGTTGCTGGGGAGCCATCCATTTTCGGTGGCGTGGGCGGAGAACAGGCCACAGCACGCACCTAGCATGGAATTTGAAATGGAGAAGCTTCCGCCGATGACCACTGGCGCTTTCAGCGACCAGGTGCGACATAGTATGATGGCGCGGAACAGCATGATGGCAAGGCATAGCATGATGCCGCGAGATAGCATGATTGGCGGCCTTCCGAGCCATACCAGGAACCTCAATCTTACAGAGATGGCCAGCGCGGCAGAAGTCACCCACAAGGCCGCAGATGGTAACATTACGCTTCCGGGAGACAACAAGGTCACGACGATATCCCTGGTCATCCGAGCACGAGAAGGTATGACTCGAAGTCTGTACGATAAACTCATCAAGAACGACAGACAGCCCATCACGACGTGGGGAGTGGTAGAGGGTCCCTACGGCGGACACGAATCGCTCTCATCGTATGGAACAGTCATCCTGTTCGCAGGCGGCATCGGTATCACCCATTCCATCGGATATATTCATCACCTGATGGCGCAATATGCAGCGGGCACATGTTCCACGCGAAAGATACTCCTCATTTGGTCGGTACCCAACACAGAGTGTCTCGAGTGGGTCCGAATATGGATGGACCAGATCCTACGGATGGAACACAGACGAGACGTGTTGAAGATTCAGCTCTTCGTCACCAAACCGAGACATCGTGGCGAGGTTGTGTCGAGCACAGGATCAGTGCAGATGTTTCCAGGACGATGTCGACCCAGCGCAGTCATCGAGAAAGAGCTGCCCGAACGGATAGGCTCGGTGGCAGTGACAGTCTGCGGTCCTGGTGCACTGGCCGATGATGTGCGGGCGGCTTGTCGCAAACACGTGGAAGATGCCAGCCTGGACTTTGTGGAAGAGGCCTTTACGTATTGAAAGGGGGAAACGATGGGACCCAGCGTCAACTAGCACATCATGACGCTGTTAGGACAACAGGACGGGATATAAATTACGACGTCACGGCGGGCAGCATTTGCCATTATAGCACCAGCATTTGCTATGGATTGCTTTTTCTGCGAAGATACCACCTTTGCGCACTTTGCTATTGTTTACAGAGTTTGAAATGCATAGCGAAGAGGAGATAGGCTACCACTACTACTACCTTAGTGTTTGTTCATAAAGTCAGTGTCAGAAACGAAGAGGTCCTCTTGCAAGGACGCTCTCATTCACCTCGGCGTTCCACGTTCGTGCTCTTCACTCGCATGGATTGTAAGGTATGTATGGCTGCAACGGGCGTGGCTATAGAAGGAATATGCATGTAGGCATGAGACGTGGGGGAGGGGGCAAGTTCGTTCTTGCACACCAAAGAGGTCAAGGTCTCAGTACACACACTCACACAAACACTCACAAGTCTTGGGAATGCCGATTTAAATTCGCCTACGATCTAGACACTTCGGCAAGTGTACCAAGTAATGCAGTCGCTTCTTGAGCACCATTTTCTGCCCAAAAGTCCATCGAAGCCATCTGCCGCATTGCGAGACAATAACAACTTTCCAGCCCAGCACTGCTGCCTTGCTCTACTGACTGCATGCGTAGCCCGATCGTCATGACGAGAAATACTAGACACCTGGCGACGCGCAGCGAATAACTCGTATACGAGGACAACTTGTCATTTACAGCGGGATGCGCGTCAGTAGTATGGTCGGGAAGCATGTAGATGGCTTCGAGGCAGACTCTGAATGGAGAACGGCTGATCGGGAGAGATCGACTGCTGAAGACCTTCTCTGCCAGTATCTCGGCCTGAGCTTTCGATGGTACGGGATCTGGCAGCATATCACCAATGCTGTCGAAGTCATTCGCATCGAAATCTGCAAAGGAACCCTGCATACTCCAGTCGGAGTTGTGCAGGTCCATTGCACAAACAGCTTCGCCGAGACCTCCAAATGTCGAGACAGAAGATCGACGAGAGATGTGATGGCCTCCTGGAGACGTGGGTGTATGCAGGTTCGCATTATACACATCAGCCCACTGATTGAGGGGAGGCGTAGGGACGAAGGCATTTGCAGCTGGCATCAAGGAGGAAGCGCTCAGGCTGTTGCCAAAGTCGAAAGGAGAGACGCAGGAGAAGGGGTCTGGCGACGAAGCTCCCGATGTCTCAGAAATCAGACTTGGGCTGGGAGACAGGGCCGATGGGGAAGCGGTGTTACTGCCATGCGGGCCTGTGATGTGTATGGTGGGCACGTTCTGTGACAGGATCTCGTCGCTCGTGGAAATGTGATCGACGCCCCCGGGATACGAAAACGCTCGAGACAGGTCGGGGGGCAAGCTCGTGTCCAGCTGGAGAGATGGCGGACCTGGTCTCTTATGGGAGAAATTTCTGTGCTCGCCTGCTGTGACTGCGGCCAATCCAGCCTCGAGCGCGCGGACACGGTCTGCCAACTCAGTGTGTTCAGCGTTACTGTCAAGTCTGTCAGCGAGTGCTTTTTTCAACCAACATTACCTTACGTTTCTCTGCCTTTTACATACCTGCAACTGCGTTCCCTTCGCTGCTCAGGTCTGGCACATCGCACGCCAAATCTGGCACACGTTGCACAAGGCTGGCTACCATCACATCGAATTTTACGCCTTCGACACCGCTCGCAAGCAAAACTCGGAGACTTCCGCCTCTGTCGCATCATGATGGCCTGATTATCATGCATAGGATCGCCAATCGTCGCTCGCCTGGGTAAAGGCTGTCGACTCCGATCCTCAGCACTCGCCGCATCTATAGGTGAAGAAGCCGCCATCGACATGATGATGATGATGATGACACTGGAATCGCCGTCGTCGTCGTCCTCGTCGATAGCAAGTCGCAGCAGCTGTGCGCAAGATTCTCACTCGCAAATCACTGATAAGGCATCCAAACAGACCAGCACTTCGGATCCAAATTGCAGCTCGACCCATTCTTCTCCTTCCAACACCCAAAAACGCTACATCCGAGTAGATAGGTAGTAAGCCTGCCTGCCTGCCTGCCTGCCTGCCTGGGGAGGGGGGGTGGGAAGGGGGAAGGGGGGCAAGTCGCAAAGCTCTCAAGCACAAGCACTTGGAGACATGGATGGGAGGGTAGAATAGGTACAGTAATGATCCCACCACCACCAGCACCACCACCACCACTACTACCCGACGAGTCGACAACGCGGGTAATATAAATAAGTGTCTCAATGCCTCTCTATGCCCCGTAACCGGTATATATGATATAACACACGACAGACAGGCTACAGCAATAGCATCCGAATGTACGTATGTATCACTTTCTCTCTGTAGGTAGACTAGAATATCGCCCATAATTAAAAGGTATAGGTACGTACCATGTACCTACCTACCTGTCTATTGCCAAGGAGTTTTGGGGCAGTGCAAAAGAAAAAAAAAATTAAGGCCAAGATTCGCCAAACGTCTTCGTTGTCTACATGTAAGGTAGTATCTATGTACCTCCTGAAAGTTCCCGGGCCCAGGGTACTGTAGAACTACCCTATGTACTTGTACGACGAGACTGACAAAAAAAAACCGCACCGAGAGTGAGATATATCCTTTCCCTGGAATGCATGATTGAGGTAGTTCTAGGTATTGACAAGTAGAACTAGTGAATTGGCGACGAATACGATAAAACATTGTTTCATATCTACCGCCACAACTTTAGGTACTACACAACAACAAAACTTTTTTCATCGTGCAGATGATCTGGTTAGAATTAGGTAGTAGTGCTCACCATCAGTAAGATAAAAGTGTGTGAACGACATTCTGGCGAAGCATGCTGGGGCTTAGGGTCGCGGTAATGCTGGCGCCGCTGCGAAAGGCAATCTCGCAGCCTACATGAGATCGGTGCGATCGTGACTGCTATGCGAAAATGTGGTGCAAAAGTGATTGTTTGGATTCTTTTTCTTGTTATCTTTGCCTCACTCATCTGTCCACTGTGCTCCTATTCTCCTTCTTTTTCTTCGTGGTATCATATCATATCAATCTATCTCTATGTCTATGCCAATATCGCTAAAAATTATCAAATTGTGGTCATTCATCAACCTAGACAGAAGAGCCATTAGGCAACTTCGTCTTATTCGCAGTTTCACACACGACCTCCTGTAACTCAGCCTCGTTGGCCACGTCCTGGCTTTCCTTTTTGCTGCGGCGCAGTCCTCTGATTTTCTTGGAAAGTGCATGTGTCCAGCGGCTGAGGGGCCTGTAAACTTGGACCACTGGCCAGCCGCAAACCTTGGCGATGGCTGAGAACCAATTGTCTGGGAATAGGCGGACAAGTACAGCCCATGGTAGGGAAAGACCGCCGAGAACGATCGAGATTCCCCAGTCTCTCCCATCGATGCGTTGGATGGAGAAGGCTCGGCCTCCAATGTACATGATCATGACTTGGCAGCCAATCATAATGGCCAAGATCGCAATCAGGAAGTAATTGCGGAAGAATCCGACAAAGATGTTGAATTTGTTGTCAAGTCGTCTGTTGTTGAGCATGTTGAAGATCTGGAACCAGACGAAAGTGTTGAAGACAACTGAGCGGATCTCGCTGCCATCGCGTTCAACGTTGAGAATCATGGGTCCGGCGTAGTAGAGAATGAATGTGACCACGAGCTGGTAGATAGCTTGTCCAATAATCATCTTCCACATGATGACGCTGATCAACGGCGCTGAACGCTTGGACGGCTTGCGGTCGAGAATCTCTTCGGTAGGTGGGTCAGATGCAAGAGCCAGCGCTGCCATTGAGTCCCTGCCATGTGTTAGCATATGTCTATCATTACAAGGGAGGACTGCAAACTTACATAATCAGGTTAATCCAGAGCAATTGAACTGCGGTAAGGACAGGTATCATTTCGGAGCTCGCAACGCCTGAGACGAAGGTAATGATAACGGCCGTAATGTTCACCGTAATTTGGAACTGCAGGAACTTGCGCACCGCGTCGTTGACGGCACGTCCCCACATCAGAGCAGTCAGAATCGAGGTGAAATTGTCGTCCATAAGGATAATAGCAGATGCCTCCTTTGCAACTTCTGTTCCGGAGATACCCATCGAGAAGCCAATATCGGCAGCCTTCAGCGCGGGGCCATCATTGGTACCATCGCCAGTGACAGCGACGATCTCGCCAAGACGACGGAGATTGACGACGAGGACACGCTTGTCTTCAGGAGAGGATCGAGCCAGAACCTGGAGCTTGGGCAGACATTCGTCCATCTGTGCCTCGGAGAGAGTGCGGAAGACTGGACCTTCCATAACGAGACCACCAGTATAGATGCCACATTCGGTTGCAATAGCTTTGGCAGTTACCACATTGTCACCAGTCACCATACGAGTGACGACACCAGCGTATGCACACTTGGCAACAGCCTCTGGCACACCCGGGCGAACAGGATCCTGGATACCGACCAAACCATCAAAAGTCATCTCTCTTAATACAAGATCCATGTCGGCGGTCTGCGGGTCGTTCTCAACAGTGCACCCAGCTGGAGGCCACTGTGTGAAGTCGCGCGAAATCAGTGCGATTGTGCGGAGGGACTGCTGAGCATAAGAATCGATAATGGATTCTAGGCGTTCGCGCTCGGCACCATCGAGTGGGATGGCACCAGCACTGGTAGTAATGGTCGAGCAGTGGCCGAGGAGGATCTCAGAAGCACCCTTGATGAGAAGGCGGTACGTCCCAGAGGAAAGCTTCTGAACAGCGCCCATACACTTGCGTGCAGAGTCGAAAGGCATGAGCTGAGCGATTTGTGCATTCGAGCGCTCCTCGGCGACTGGACCCATTCCAAGGGTGCGACCAAGTGCAAGCAGAGCTGTCTCTGTCTTGGAACCAACGAATGAGCCATCGTCGGCCTCGAATGCAGTAGAGTTGATAGCGATGGAGTCAATGATGTGGCGGCGTTCGTCAGCACTCACTTGCTCCACAAATGCTGCGGAAGTCATCTCGCTGCCCGTCTTGTTCTTATCATCGAAGGAGCGCTCGCCGAAAGTTCCAGTAACGACAGTCATGACATTGGTAGTCAAAGTACCAGTCTTATCGGAACAGATAGTGGTCGCGTTGCCCATAGTCTCGCAAGACTTTAGGATACGGACTAGATTGTTCAGCTTGACTAAGCGAGTTGTAGCAAATGCAAGTGCCAATGTAACAGCTAACGGCAGACCCTCGGGAACTGCTACAACGATAACTGTTACGGCGACAATGAGGATATCCAGAAATTGAGAAGCTTTTTCGGATGCTGTGCGTGGGTTGTTCGAAAGACCTCCGAGGAAACGGAACAACAGCACAAAGAACAGGAACACTGCCGCAGCAGTTCCAAGCTTGGCGATAGCAGTAGCGAGGCCATCAAGCTTGACTTGGAGCGGAGTAGGTTGCATGTCGACGCGCATAGCCATAAGAATCTTGCCGTAGGAAGAGTTGACTCCGACGGAGGTAGCCACATATGTGCCAATGCCCTCGAGGACCTTGCTGCCGGAGATGATAAAGCAGTCCATATCCTTAAGGTCGGTGTGACCTTCTTCGAGCATTCGCATAACCTGAGCGCCTCCGACTTTCTTAAGAGCATCAGATTCGCCAGTTGCAGAGGATTCGTCACACTTGATGTTGTGGCCGCCGATGTAAATGCCATCCACTGGAACCATATCACCAGGCTCGAGATGAATAACGTCGCCTGCTGTAATGTCTTGTACTGGGATCTGTAGTGACTTGCCAGATCGGATAACCTTGACCTCACGAGCGTCCTTCTTCGCGTTGAGCTTGACGAAAGCCCTCTCCTTTTGGTAGTCGTTCAGTGAGCCAACGAGGACGACGATAATGATGGCAATGCAGATAGCACATCCCTCTATCCAGTCAACCGGCTCAGGAGATCCCGGGGGGTGGTATGCTCCAAACGTCTCGTACAGCCCAAGTGCCAAAGAGATTGCAGCAGCCACTGTAAGCAGGATGAGAACCTTGTCGTTGTATGCGATCCACATGAGTTTGAGTAGAGACGTTGCCTTCTTCTCGGGAAGTGCATTGTTGCTGAATACTGCGTGTCGATCGTCGTATGAACCAGTGACAGGTGCTATTGCTGCCTGTCGCGCTGTTGGATTGACCGGAACCTCGTCCCAACCCAGACTCTTCGACTTCTCAGCGTATTGAGTTGCTTCTTCGAATGTCACGCGACCGTCGAGCTTGTTCTCGTCAGCGCTCAGTCCAGTCTGCAGGTTCGTGCGTAGACCACGCTCTATGCCTTTGATGCCGCCGAGGGCAACATATGCGCCCAGTGACTTGGGGTTCAGTAGCTTGTTGAGCTGGCCAGGTGAAAAGGCGAATTTATTGTCTTTGACCTGAAAGTCCTTCTCTGTCCCAGGATCGGGCTTTAGTGCGTCTTCTCGCTCTTCGTGACTGAATATGCTCGATGCACTGCTGCCCTTCTCGCCATATGAGGTATCTGGCACTTTCAAGGTAGAGTATTGGGTACTTCCACTGAGGCCACTCGCCGATCGCTCGCGTCCGTGCCACGTAGGAGTTTGAAGCATGGTTGGAGAGCTCGGGGCGCGATCTCTGCTGCCAGGAAGAAGGGTTGTGGGTGTAGGATTGATCTCGTTGCTGTCGTCGGCCGAGACCTCGACGTCTATACGGGGCAGAGGCGTGCCTGCCATGGTGCTGCGATGCTCGCCGTGCTCGTTCATCGAAGGATGGTCTCTTCTGCGCTCGCTGGCCTTGGCCTTTGCCTGAAGCGTAGGCGGTCGGAGTAGGATGGGCGTGCTGTCGCGAGGAGTAGTCAATTTGGTAGGAGGATGATGAGAACAGACTGACCTCAACCCGTCGTGAGCCACCTACTTCAAGCAGCGCTCGAACGAGGCGCAGCACCGGCCTCGTGCCCCCCAAGCGGCGACGATTGTCAACAGGTCTTGGTCCATCGCTGCGCCTTTCGATGCACCAAACCTAACCTAAAGCACTTGGCAATGTCGGAGAGGTGGACGCGGGGACGGCCAGCGTGCTCCGCCTGCCACGATGGGCCACTGCCAGGGCCAGACCAGCCGCGCTAGAGGAGAGATCAGTGCCTGCCTGCGAGCGGCGAAATCTCTCGACAGTTCTCGCAGTAATCACGCTTCATTGTCGCGCGAAGAGACTCCGCCCCCGGCCCAGCAGGTCAACCAGGTGTCGCGACGATGCGAGTGCGGTGCTTGGCTCGCTTGGCTCCGCGTTTTAGCGCCACCACCACTGATCTTGGCTCACGTGCCGCAGACTGCTCGCCACGTCGGCTCTGGCACGTCACGTGTACTCTAGCAGTCTAGTGCTGTTTCACTTCACATTACTTTTCCGTCTCGCCACGCCACATAATTCACTGCCTTCCTGCTTGTGAGTGAATGCTGGCGTAGACGAGTGTATTGAACTGGGGCGATACTGTTCGCCACAGCAGAAGGCGTAGTAGGTAATCCATAGCACATACTGCATGTACCACTCATGGTGCTTTTAGGCTCCTTTCCTTTGTTAGCTCGAGAGCCTAAGGTACTCTTCAGCCGCTTCCATCATCACATCCGACGGGCAGGCCAGTAGTGACCCCATACACACATGTACATGTCTATTGATCGTGCGCAAGGACTACCGTTTTGAGAACAGTCGATGTATACAACAAGATGGCTACGACGACGCGCAAACCAATTCTCATCTCTGGTGCTGGACTCGCATCTCTTCTACTAGCCAGATCTCTACTCCGAAGCTCCATTCCATTCTTAATTTTCGAGCGAGATCAGTCAATCTCGTTTCGAGGTCAAGGCTACCGACTCCGACTGTCAGCAGAAGGACTGGATGCAATTGAAAGCGTCCTGGGTTCAGGTCCCACTGGTTTCCCACGTTTTTGGGACAAATGTGGCAAAACTGGCGGCGTTCGGGGGTTTGGAGCTATAGACGCTCTGTCCGGCGATGACATTACTGATATTTTGGAGAAACAGAAGGAGAATGAACCCGACAACAAGGCCAAATCAACCAAGGACATGTTGGCTTCTCGAGATGGGAAGACTATCGGTATTTCCCGTGGCGATATGCGAGCATTGTTCCTGGAAGGTTGTGAGCCGTATGTGAAGTTTGGCCATCATGTCACGGGGTATGAATCAACCTTGAACGGCGTCAAGGCGGTCTTCAAGGATGGTTCGAAATCCGTCGAAGGAGATATGCTCGTCGCGGGGGACGGGATTTACTCCAAAGTTGCCAAACAAGTCTCAGGCGGCAAGCTCAAGACTTTCGACACTGGAGCTAGAGGAATTCATGGCCAGGCCCCAACGACAGCGTTTAAGGAGCTTGGAGAGGGTGTGTGGAGACTGTTGGATGATTCGAATCCGGATGGCAAAGTCTTCGTTATCACCAACGTGCGGCCTGGCGACATGGAGGACGAAAGTCTGGATTTTGGCTGGACAATGGTCGGGCAGCCTGGCGTCATCAAGCCCGCAAACGACGATCTTGCCATTATCGGAACGCCGGCCGCTGATATTGCAAAAGCTCTCACTGCCAAATGGCATCCCCGTGTAAGATCTCTTTTTGAACAGATGAATGACAAAGAGGCCGCTTTTTGGAAGATTACATGCTCGACTCCCAGTGGAGTGCCAGACTGGACGAATGAGGCAAGAGTCACGGTGATAGGTGATGCCGCCCATTCCATGACCCCGGCGGGAGGAATAGGTGCCAACACGGCCATGCGTGATTCTGCATTGCTCGGGAGACTGCTCTCCGAAGCTGGAGGTTGGGCAGAGGGCATTACTGCAGCTTATGAGAAGGAAATGCGAATGTGAGTGAAATCACCAGAACATACCTAGGTATGTACAATCGCAGTGCATGTGCCTGACATCAAACAGATACGCTAGTGAGGCTGTCGCTACCAGCTATGCCATGGCTACGAGCCAGTTTGGTGTCACAATCGACGAAAAGACATCGCCAGCTGTTGGTTAGGTCATCCCGAGACAGATCAACATACTCTCAATTTCCAATAGGCGCGGCGCAAGCTCAATTTGTATATTGTGGTATCTACCCGGACATGCATGACTTCTACACGTACTCATTGCTAAAAGACTATATAGCACTTCTTCTTCCTCCATGATGAAAAAATCGCATATCAAGAAGATGGATTGTCCTCTGTCAGGTGCATACCAAATAAAGCTGGGACATCGAGAATCCATATTCGATGTTCGTGAACATTATGTTTCAATTTGCACAATAACTATTTGCTACCCACGATGCCGTTGTGAACTCCACTCTTGAGGTCCACGTCTCGAAGAGAAGTCGTGATGTGAGCGACAGGGGCAGATCCGGCCGACTCTCCAACCTGTGGCGATGTGAGACCTTTGGCAGACGTTTGTGGATCATCGAGATGATCGCCGACGACGTTATTGTGGACTCCCGAGCTAAGGTCAGGATGAGCCAGCGATGAGCTGAAGGGAGGCTCGCCGACCGGGTTGAAGTGGGATGTGGAGTTCACCGGAGTATTCTCATCGATGCTTCTCTGTGCAGTTTGCGGAAGCACGGAAACTGGGTTCGTGCCAGTGAGCTCAGCTGTTTTTTCACCAGCTGCTGAGATTCCTCCTGCTATTGTTTCGCGAATGTTGGCGGCCGCGCCACTGCCTGCACTTTGCTGTGGAACTTCTCTCTTCAGCTCTTGCTCGAGTTGAGTCTTGTCCTTCACAGCCTCTGCGTTTGCCGATGCTTCCGGAGACACACCGGCCTTTTGCTGACTGTCAACAACCACACCAGGCACAGCTCCTGACTGGTGGGACGTGCTTGACTGAATCTGTTCCCCGTCGATAGCTTTCTGTGCTGTAACAGGAAGAACAGACACCGGGTCGGTTCCCGTGGTCTCGCGGGTGGCGTTACGAGCCGATGTCGCAGCACTCGCGACAGCAGCAGTGGCAGTAGCCATGGCTCCAGAGACCGCTGCGCCCAAGTTGACGTCCGTGTTATCATGGCTACTCTGTTTTGGTATCTCATGCTGAAGCTCTTCTTCGACCTGTTGCTTCTCACGCACGGCCTCTGCATTCGCAGAAGCTTCAGGAGAGACATCTGCCTTCTTCTGGCTGTCAATCACAGTCTGTGGGACATCTCTCGATTCAGTCTGACCCACGGATGGAGTCGAACCAGACGCGTCGATTGGAGCAGCGCCACCTGCCCTGCCCTGGCTACCTGCTACAATTTCTTCCTCGACCCGTTGCTTCTCACGCACGGCCTCTGCATTCGCAGAAGCCTCAGGAGACACATTTGCCTTCTTCTGACTATCAATCACAGTCTGTGGGACATCTCCTAATTCATTCTGACCTAGGGATGGAGTCGAGCCAGATGCGTCGATTGGAGCAGCGCCACCTGCCTTGCTCTGGCTATCTGCTACGATTTGTGGTAAAGCTGAACCTCGAGGCTCGAGCGGCACTTGACCCGCAAGCGGATTGGTGGTGCTGGTCGCGCCAACCGAGTTGATGTTTCGGTTCTCAAGTTGGCTTTTGATATAGTCGGTGCCATCTTGGTGGATTCGGTCGTTCTCTGATCGGGGATGTTGCCCAGGGAGTTGGTCTCGCATGTAATCTACACCTTGCTGTACTTGTCCTTGCGCTGAACGAGCACCATCCTGGGCTTGCTCTGTGATACTGCGTTGAGAGTCAATGCCTGGGATTGTCTCCTTTACAGCCTGTGTACTTGGCAGGGTATCCGAGACAGATTGCAGACCACGTTGAACATCGGCTAGATCTTCACGGTCCGAAGTGGCACTTTCAAAGGCGCCCGGCATGTGAAGATCATCGACATGGGCCTTTTCACTTTCTGGGTGTGGCTCTGCCGCATTTCGGTTGGCTGCACTGCTGAAACCGAGGGCAAGATTGCTGATGCCGGCCACCAGAGAACTAGCGCCTGCCTTCAAAGCATCTGTAGCAGTTTGGGCAGAAGGCAGTTGGTCTGTGACTGAACGTGTGGATGGCAGTTGGTCTGTGACTGAACGTGTGGATGGCAGCTGGTGTGTAATTGAACGTGTGGATGGCAGCTGATCTGTGATTGAACCTGTAGACGGGGTCTCTTGTGCAACAGAGTCCAGGCTGGTCTTGACAGAGTCGCTCAAGGGCGTGTCGTTGGAGGTCGAATCTGTCACTCTACGTGTAGATGGTGCCTCTTGTGCAACAGAGTCCAGGCTGGTCTTGACAGAGTCACTCAAGGGCGTGTCGTTGGAGGTCGAATCTGTCACTCTACGTGTAGACGGTGCCTCTTGGGCAGCAGAGTCCAGGCTGTTCTTGACAGAGTCACTCAAGGACGTGTTGTTGTTGGTGGTTGAGTCGACGAATGGAGCTGTGGATGGATCTTGGGTCTCGACGCCAGCTGGGCCGTCGTTGCCTGCTGGTGATGCGTGTGTGTCAGCCATGTTGGCGTCCTGCTTGCTTCCTGGCAGTTCTGTCGAGCTGTACTCGTGTGGCGCAGACATGGCGAGCTGGTGGAATGGTCTCTGGATGTCGGTAGTGTGCTTGTACTTGTCCTGTGGATCTTGCTCTTCTGCTGTGGTCTGTGTTCTGTCAGTAGTCTGAGTGGGAGTCAATCAGGTTGTCGTTGTTGTTTGTTGTGTAGATAGACAGAAGAGGGCGAAGAAACGTGAAGTCACATCATCAGCTCCCTACATGTAGTACCTGCCTACTGTACCCATTGCTCTAGACCGTCATAACGTGCGGATGACGCGCTGGCCAGAAAGCCAGAGGCAGGCGCGAACCAGCAACTCGTCCCACTGCGCCTGCATTGCATACTTTCATGGCACGATCACGAGCCGCTAAAGCCATCCATCTACATGAGAGCAGGTGGCGAAGACGGCTCACCGCCATTGCAGTTCGTTCATGAGGGCATCGGGCGGAGTGTCCAGGTGACTACATGTTCCTTAAGCCTTTAGAACTACGTACATCTACTCACGGAGCGCCAAAGCGGCCAAAGGCCACGAACCGGTACCAGTTTGCTTTTTTGTACTGTTACAGCGTCTTCGCGCATCGTCCATTCTTGCGCGAATTCACCGTCGTCTAATAGCGAATCTACGAATATCAGTCGAGTTCCTGACATATCGATGCTTGCACTAGCAGTCGGCAAACCAGCGCTATGCGCAGTCGACAACGCAGTCGACAAACTAGACAAACCAGCGCCGCACGCACTCGACAAACCAGACAAACCAGCGCCGCGCGCGCTCGATAAACCGCTGCAAGGCAGCGAGTCGACGAGTATCAAGAAAGCGGCAAATAGCGTGCTATTATAAAGATAATATCCGTACAGCGTACTCGCGATTACGACCTACGGCTATAGCTCTACGCGATTCCTTCTACCTTCGAGACTACACGAATTGACGATACCGTTCTGTTCGACGGCAACGACGACGACGACATAGAGTACGACGATCTACTCGACGAGATGCGCTTGCATATGAGGTTGCGGGAACGCACAGACAACACTGAACAGATAAGGACACCTCCGCTATAAGAAGTGAAGAAGAGACAGGCCGGCGTAAAGAGAATTGGCCGCCGAGAGTTCCGTGCTACCAACGGGTCATCTGTTAGATATATCACTTATTAAAGAGTGTTGTGAAGATTAGCTGTACCGTCCCTTGAGAACTTGATATACAGAATAGGTCAACGCATAGCAAGGAGTCTGTCGCGTTTGATCTGCATTACCCGGTCGAACTCTACTCCCGGAGTTTTCGAAGAATTTCTACTGCGACGTAGCTTACGACGCAGCTTACCGCGCAGCTCTCTAATTGGCTGAGTTAATACTACTCTTAGCCTTAACCTCTTACTTTAATCGGTTCTGAAATTCAGCCGCATAGATCTGGCTAATTAGAGCTCGCACTTTTATGTCTTAGTATATATTAGCTAATTAAAGAGCTGCGCGGTATGCGACGCAGCTATTGCAAACTCCGGCTAAAAGTGTCTAATCTACGACGTGGGTGCTTATACTATAATGTTAGAATTTTGGGTTACTTAGATAGCTGGATAGTATATATATATTAGCGGGGGCCTAGGTATCTCGTAACTGTATTTATTCCGTATAAATATATAGTCTTACGGTTAATATTAGCATCCGAAAATGCGTAGATTATAACTCTCCTCGTATATTAATATTAGCGTAAAATCTGCTTAGTATATATATGTTTCAAATCGTATAAAGAACTAAATATAATATATCTTTAGAATATAATAATAGAATAAGATACTAATACGTTTATAGCGTATATTACTTAATAGCGTAATAATAGGTCTTCGTATATCGTATAAAGTATATACTATAAAAGAAACAGCGTAACAAAAATTGTAGGCACGATTAGTTAAACGAATATAGTCGTAGTTAGTATATACTAAAAACATATACGTATAATTTTTATATAACCGTATAAGAGTAGTGTTTTTTAGTATATACTATACAAAAGAAAATACACTATATTATTTACGTAATATATACTATAGTCTTTATACGATATATACTTATATACGTAGTAGAGATGCAACGTAGTTAAACCCGTACTATATATATACTTATAATATATATATACGAATCGAATCCTTCCTACCCTACTGCCTACTATATCCTATATATAACTATTATATTTTCCCTAAGTAATATATATATATATAGTCGCTATTCGACTCCCTTCGTATTATCTATATTCCGACTAGCGATACAGCGATATAGCGATGCGGCGACGCGATAGGGGAAGAGTAATACGACAAGCGATACGATAAGCGATACGACAAGCGATAAGCGATGCGACGAGCGATGCGACGAGTCGGGACTAGTATATATATAGTATTAGCGTATAGATATAGTCTTAGGCTATTAATAATAAGCATACTAAACTCGCGATAAGTGCATCGGATTATAGCCGAATCTAGAGATTCCTAGATAGTATTAGCTCGTTCTAATAGTCGCAGATTATATATATACGTACGTACGTACCTTTAGAACAAGAGCGATAGGTTAGAGATCTATTCGATATATAATAGTAGCTAGCTAGGTATAGCCTCTTCGCTAGTCTATATAATCGAGAACTAGCTACTACTACTTACAGTAATAGGAACTATCTACTACTTCTTTCCTTAGAGTCCTAGCAGCCTAATAATTATCGTCTAACCGGCAGCGCCTGTCTTATACGTCTAAAGACTAGTTACCTAGTCGACGATATATATCGTACTCGGCCGAATCGAGAGGAAGCAGTACGTTTTGTTAGTACCTACGTTAAGGGTAAGGATCTGTTCGACTCGACCTAGAGCAGACGATATGTTGTCCTCTCGGCGAGAGGAATCGGCGAAATATAAGAAGTCTCTACGATAGATCGTTATACGGCGCTCGTTAGTACTAGATGCAAAGTAATTAGTATAACTCCTATCCGACTAAGAGGTTACGTACGGGTCGTCGAAAGAGACTGTCTTCTACTATTAGAACTTAATATCCTTTAATATATCGACGTTTAGCCGGCCGTAATACCTCGAGAAGGCAAGCTTAATATTAGCAAGTATGCCGTCCTTAGCTTCTCTGCTATACGCCGGTAGGTTTAGTCTAGTACGCGCGTACTTAATACTAATTATAGTACGGGCCTTAACGTTATAGTATAGGTCGTCGTTAATAAGAGTAGTAGTATACTGTTTAATCTCTGTAGTATTATTACCCTTACCGTTACCGAGGATAGAGCGCTAGATAATCGTACGTTCCAAGATTAGTAGCAAAGTATTAAACAGACCCGGACAATTCTAATTAATCCGCTAAAGCTAGTCGATTAATAGCTTCTCGCTCTCTAATATACTGCCTAGTAATAAGAGGCGTATAGTAATTTCAAAGTTAATACGCTAGAGGAGGTTACGCTCTAGATTGCGATAGTTAGTCTTATAGATTATGTCCTTAAAGATGCGGTGCATCTCCTCTCCTATAAGGACGGTTATATTAATACTAAGACTATACTCTACAATTATCTCCGGGTAGTACTAGGTAGTATAGAGATTAGGGCGCTTATTATACTTGCGTAGCGTCGTAGATATCTTAGTACCTATTTGCTCGCGAATACGTTCGGAATCTAGGTTAGCCTCGTCCTCGGCTCCGTTATTATTATAGTTACCTATCGGGGTGTTTATAGTACTGCCGCTACGGCTAGCTATAGCACTACTACGGCCTCGACTCCGACCGTAGGTAGCAGTACGCGCTCGACTACTACTACGACTACGGCTACGACTACGGCTATATTCTCGAGCATTATTAGCGACTAGCACTAGGGTTCTAGCCCTACTCGGAACAACGCTATTAATCCTGCTATATAGATTCTTAATAGAGCCTAAGGCTGCAGTTTCGTTTAAGAGTTAGAACATCTCTAATCCTAGCCTTAACTCTGTCTCTATTATATTGCGCTATAGTACTAATAGGGAGGTAGCTAGAAGGATCCGGTTTGCAGCTGCGACTCGTATATAGCAGACTATAATTATATAGACGTAGACAATCTCTAGATTAGAAGTGCCTAGGAGACTAGATATAGCCTAAAGTTATCGACCTATTACTAAAGGCAATATATTTAGGAAGTATATACTAATATGCTTAGCCTTAAGCTAATACCTTAGCAGAACTAGAACAATAATTAAGTATCGACCGAGCTGTGTTAGCGTATAGCTACTAATATAGCGAACAGGTAAAGGCAAGTATAGACAATCCGGTAGAAAAGGGAATAATCGTATTACCTTTGCGAACTCTAGCGTAGCAGGCTTTATTAAAATATTCTCTACTAGCAACTGCGCAGCTATCTTAGTTAGCCTACCTAGTATAGAGTAATATAGCTCTAGTAGCTTAGTAAAGTTCAGGTCTAAGGCTAGCGTAATACGCTGTACTATAGGCTGCGAGATATCTATACTGCGTGTATTGCCGATGCCTGTCTTTGCACTAGTAAAGCGCGCCTTCTTAGCCTTAGTAGTTATTTAGTTTATACGCTTGCGTAGGCGGACAATCTCCTAGTAATATCGACCGTTAGCAACTAGGTCTAGGTCGAGTAGTTTCTAGAACTTCTTATCGACCTAGTATAAGCGGTATCTAAAGGTCGATCGCTGCGAAAGGAATCTACTGTTTTGCTATTACTATAGTATATTAGCGATAAAGTAAGCTATTATTGCGCAGACAATAGTCTCTTCCCCGTTAATAGTTATTATTATACTAGTATCTAGTTAAACAAGGAATAATCTAATCGTATTAATAACGCCCTCTAGGTTGCTACTATATAGACCGATTATTAACGGGAATATATTCGTACGACGCCTACGCTCTAGGATCGTAAACGCCCTATTTAGTATATAGAAGCCTATTAAGGCACGATATATATTCCGATATAGTCCGAAGTCGTCTATAAAGTTAATTATTAGTATAACGATTATCTTCGGACTATTGTCGCGGCAGGAGAACCTATCGATTAATGCTTAGCGACTAAAATGCTCGATTTTAATCTTGCTACGGATTAGGTGCTGCTTCTAGATTAGACGCACTTCTAGGAGGTTGTTCTTAGTATATATATATATAATACGACGAAGCACAAACTAGAACGGACCCGGCGGCTTTTCCGGTAGTAGTAGATTACTATTAGTAATAGCACCCTCAAAGTCGTAGTAAATATATAGCTCGAAGTCGATTAGCTTAATATATATAGGACGCACGTAATATATATATACTTCGTCGCCGAGCATAAAGATTTCCCTCGCGATAGGCTCTAGAACTATATTATCGACTAGGTCGTTACCTTCTTGCTAGAGGTTAGTAAGCTAATTAGCCGTAGCAAGTCGTCGTAACTTTAATATAATAGCACCGGTCTTACTAGTAGCCGCGCGCATGTCTTTAGCTACTATAAGCACTACTCTAAGATACCGAAGATCGCCGCCTTTATATTATTAGCACTTATACCTAGCAACGTCGTACTAGAAGCAGACAAAGTCTAATAGAAATATCGGCTCGCTAGGCTTTCTAGTATATTTATACGTATATCGAGCTGCCTCGGTCGCTGTCTGCAATAGTTACGCTGTCTGCGATAGTTGCGCTATACCTAGATAGAACGCGAACTCGCTAGATAATATACGGATGCTTAAGTACTATATATTAGACTCCTATAGCTCTGCTAGAGAATTAACAAACAGGCCTAGGCCTTAATATATCGTCTTTAAAATCTCGGGTATTAATAAGTATACTTAAAAGAATGTCTAGGGATTAAAGAAGTATAGCTTCTTAGACAATATACCTTCTAGTATTGCCTTCTTACCTGCTAGTCGGGATAGCATTCTCTAGGGTTCTAGCAACAAGGTAGTCTCTATACGCAGTTCGAGGAGTAGTAATACCTCCTTCGTACGCTTCTTTAGAGTATCGAGGGTGTCTAGTAAACGCGCAATATTATAGACAATATCGTTAGGCTTAATAGCGCGTAATATCGAGAGAAGCGTATAGTACTCTAGACGCGAAAGGCTAATCGTCTGTGCCTAGATACCTACTGCGATCTCTATATCGAATATAGGTTCGCGGAGTCGTATATACTAAAGTACTCGAGATATATTAGAGAAACCGGGCTTATCGACGACTGCGACTCGGACACGAGGCTAAGCCTCGCTTATTTCGATATCTCCTTCCTGCTCTTGCTTGTCGATATTATCTTCGTCTTCTTCTTCTTCTTAGACTAAGGCCTGCTCGCTATCGAATATACCTCGATCCTAGTAGTTAGCAATATTCTATAGTTCTTGTAATGCGGGTATAGCTTAATCGTCGAACTCGACCTCGTCGCCCTCGTCTCCCTTATCGGCATTAATCTGTATAAGCCTTATATCTAAGTCGTTAAGATTAATAGTCTAGTTTTACCGAGTTAGTAAGACGAGAGTCTATCCGAAAGTCGGTATATTAACTTATAAACGGTATAGGCGCTATCGTCTCTCTATTATTATCTGTTCTGTCGAACTTATCTATAAAGAGCGGGCTATCGTCTGCGTCGGTCTCGAGATATTAACGCTTTGCCGTCGGCTCGCGGTTATCGTCGTTGTCGCGAATAGTAGCGCTAGCTTTACCTGCTTCGGGCCTAGGCTTAATACTAACTCCGCTTAGAGCAGCGGCTCGGGGTAGGCCTTTCTTGCCTTTCCGAGATTTCTTAATCTTTAGTATATTAGCGTATTATGCGCTTTCGATCGGCTGCAGGTTAGTTTAATATTATTATTCTTACTATAGTAAGAGGCTAGTAAGTATATATAGATAGGCAAACAGAGTACCCGCTACTATATATAGCGCTAAACCCAAACCGGCATCTTGTACTTTATAGCACAACAATTAATACTAACAATCTGTATAGGATTAAACCGACTACGAACTCTATAGCTATATAGACATTTTAACTAGCAAGACATTTTAACCGGCAAGATAACCGCGACGTAATAAACTGCGATATAACGAGGGACGTAACGAACTACGATAGAACAAACTGCGATATAATAAACTGCGATATAATATACTGCGACATAATAGACTGCGACGTAATATAAACTGCGACGTAACGAACTACGATATAATAAACTGCGATATAATATACTGCGATATAATAGACTACGACGTAATATAAACTGCGACGTAATAAACTGCGACGTAATAAACTCCGACGTAATATAAATAGTAGAGCACAACGGCTAATATAATAACGAATCTTATATAATCCTAGTTAACTATTAATATAGCTATATATACGTCTGTGTCTCGATAGTCTCTAATGTCTTAGTATAGATAGCGGTAACCTCTAGTATATATAAACTCCTAGTATACGACGTTCTCTTTTCCGGGCTAGACCTTAGAGTAGTAATATTGCTTGAAATCTTACGTAGTAGAGAAAGCGTAGTACGGGATGCGGATAAAGAGTTCTCTAGACAATCGTATCTATAATGCCTTCTTCTTTAGCGGAAGTTATCTTGCGTTCGGGGTATAGCTTCGATATAAGCAGTCTAGTAGACTCGAGGTATCTATATAATTCCTGTATTAGTATAATTATTATTATTAGTATAGTTAGCAGGAGCCCTGCTCTATATAGCGCTGCTGTTCGCCGTATTAGTACGATAATTAGCATCCTAGAGAGAAACAAATTAAATAGGCCGGCGAATTACTCGAGTATCGTCCGCAATCCTAAAGTCGACTAGAGTAGCGCAGCTACTAGAATAAGGATAAGGATATACGAGATTAGCTATTACGGAGGGGCTAGGACCGGATAGCAGGCTTAATACGCGAGGGTCTATCGTTAAGAGTATATTGTTTCGATTTAGGCGAATGTGCTAGTCTGCGAGAAGCTAGTATCCTAGGAGAAGCTAAGGCCCTAGCTAAAGTCCTATAGATAATTAAGGAACGAGGGCTATATATCTGTCGTAAGCATAGATTTAGTAGGTAACGACGACTATAGGTATATATAATAGGAACATATTTTATAGAGAAGTTAGGCGAAGCAAGGAAATAAGAAGAGAGCAGCAGAAAATCGCGTAGAAGCAATATAGTAACACAAAAGCAGTATAGCGACCTAACGCTATGCTTAAGAATAATAATAAGTTAGACGTAAAGAGATCAAAATACTAACAGGTCGTAGGCTCGGGAGGGGGGCCGGCAGTCTTTATCTTCTTAAGCGAGCTCAAGTCTCGCTACTTGCGCTTACGAGCGCCTTTCGTTACGACGGTTACTAAGTATATAGTTAGCTTTATAATATAGACTAGGTCTACGGATAGAGCAGATGCGGGCGCCGGTCTAAGAGTAGAGCAGACGGTAGAGAATAGCGAACGTTAATAAGAGTGCTATACCGAGAGGCTGCCTAGCCGAAATAAACTTATATCGCTTAAATTAGGTAATCGACACTTTCTCGAAAGCGTCGTAGCCGAGCACTATAACAAAATCGTTATCTAGAGTCGTTTTCGCATTTTTATCGTAACTTCTTTTACCTCCGGCTAGGTCGCACATCTCGCCGAGCTTCGCTCAGTACGCCTCGTTTGCTACTATATAGCGATTTACGAAGGCGAGGAAATTAGCGTAAAGTTCTATATACGAGTATTGTTAGCATATTATACTATACTATCTTATATCTAGAGTCCGAGACTGCTTATAAGTCTAGAGCGCTACCCGCTAGTAGCGTAGTATAGACTAAGATAGAATAGTATAGTATAGGAGAGGATAGGATAGGCCGGGATAGGCTAGGAAAGGCTAGGCTTAGGTATAGGAAGATAGTTCCGCTCTTCTCTGCCCGGCTAGACTCGCTAATATATTAGTATAATCTAGTATTAATATACTAGTACAGAAGTACTTTGCGAGGGCGGTGCTCTCCTTAAAGGAGAACAGCTTCTTTATCGGCGTCTAGAGATTAAAGAAATTCTCCGAGGAGAAATTCTCTCGAAAATAATCGATAGTATCTCCGAATTTACGCATACGCTAGAGGTTGCGATCCTCTACGCGTAGCTCGTATATATACGCCTATATATCTGTTAGTATACTAAAGAGAGCAGCGTAGGAAAATATAGTTACGATATAATTATTAAGCGTCGTACGCTTATAATTGCGAGTCTACTAAGAAAAGGTCGCCTTCGTAGAGACGTACTCGACAGAATTCGTACCGCAATCTTAACCCTATATAAAACATTAGTATATCGAGCAGTAGGCGTAGTGTCTAGTAGAGGAGCAGCGGCAGGCGAAGTGTCTAGTAGAAGAGTAGTACTAGAAGCGGACAGAGTACTAACATAAGCTAGAATATACCTAGATTAATTTGATTACTAGATTATAACACTCTTAACGCATTTCGCTAAACAAAAAATACGCCTATTTTACCTCCTCTTATAGTACGCGATCTCTCTTAGCTTCAGCTTAAGCTTCTTCGTCGTCTTTACGCTCGCTAGATATACGCTTCTTGCGGCTTTAGCGCTTCTTAGGCTACGCGGCAGCGGTACGCGTAGCACTCAAAACAATCTATTATATAATTAGCGGTTTGATTCTACTTAGCTCCTATATTCTAATAAGTACAGGATTAGCTATTACGCCTCTAGGGCGTAAGGTAGGAGTCGTAGGCTAAGCGTCGGACATATTAGCAGTAGAGGATAGCGGGCGGCAGCTAGGACTAGCTAGGACTAGCTAGGACAGAGTAGAACGCGGGCAGAATTTATAGAATAATAATAGGCTGGTTCTTCTTAGGCTAGTAGCGGCGGCGATAGTATCGGTAGTATAGGCTAGTAAAGGTTTCCCTAGAAGTAGACTTAGGGTAGCAGTTGCTCTTGCCCGGAGATATATAGTATCTACCTACCCTAGGTCTTATAGACACTCGCGCCTACTCCTAATATAGTATATATATAGCGGTCCTTGCTTATACGGGTTTTATACCGTTAGTTTAAGTTTATACGGTATAAACTTAGTAGGATCCGGAGCCTGCGTTATATCTTAACCTATATTTAGATATTATTAGCTCGTTCCTTTAAACTATTTTCACTCTAGTAAAATAATCCTACGCTTATTAAAAACATATATACTATTCTATAGTATATATATTAAGAGTTAATCGTATTTAAGGCCGGGCTGTATTAATTTCTTATATATATAACAAAAGACACTGCAAATATACGGTTTTCCTTAAGACTCGAGTTAATAAAGATACGAGCTACGCTAAACACGAGTTAAGACTATATATAGTATTTATACAAATATCTTATATAACTAGATATATACTAACTATATAACCGGGCCTCTCCGCTAATATAGTTACTATAAGAGTCTTTACGCATCGGAGGTAGATTTGCTCGGACCGTACCCGTTAGTAGTATAGCTTTAAAACCCCGTTTAGGCACGGTAATTAGGTAAGATCTATACTACGGGCACTAGCTATCTAGCGGAATCTAACTCTGCTGCGTAAAGACTCTATAGACTATTTCAGCCGGAGTTATTTACTTATACGGCAGGTCGCTACTAGTAGTCGCTATCTATGCACTTTCGAGTCTCGACCTAATAAACATCGGCCTACGTATTAGTATAGAGTAGCGCTAGAACCCTATAGGAGGATGTTATCTGCTCCCTCGTTCGTCGAGGGCTTTTCTAGATAATATATAGGTCTATAGAACCGGGATAGCTTACGCTCGAAAGGCTTCGCTTAATAACAGGACTATAGGCAGGTCGGGAAGGTAAGGCGATACTCTTCGGACCTTTGTCGAGAGGCGCACTACGTTACCTTATAGTTAAGGTAAACTATATACTGCTTAACTAGCGAGTAGATATTAGATTCTGTATTATACGGTTCGTATCGACTAAAATCCCTACGCAAGTCGATAATTAATAGCTCTAGCCGACTTGCTAGCTCTACTACTAGGTATACTAGTAATCTACGGCTATACGGCACTTGTTATCGGGCAGGAGTAGTCTAGACTCTAGACTCTAGACGAGCAGGATATATTAGGGCTATATTAGGGAAGTGCTCTAGGGTTAAGGGTTAACTTCCTTAAGCTTCTAGTCCTACGACGTACAGGTTATTAGTAGAGACTAGATACCTTTAGCCGGAGTCGCATTTACCTACCTTAGTATAAACGAGCTAATTAGAGCCTTGCGCGGCATACCGCGTAACTGCTCTAAACTCCGGCTAAAGGTGTCTACTCGAGAGCCTATACTAGTATTTACCTCTTCCCTACGAACCCTACTCCTTAATACTCTTTACTATAGTCCCGAAAGTCCGAAGCTTACTTTTATAAGTAAGGGAATGTCCTTCTCTATATCTATATAAATAGCAGCCCCGTCTAGGATAATCTTCTTCTTATAGACTTCTAAAGCGCACGTACAACTCGATTAAATAACGACAATCCGCTATAAGCCTACGATTCCTATCTAACAAACTAGTACTCTAGCCTATACCTCGCTCTTCCTAATCGATTAAGACTTCTATAATAGTCCGCCTTGTCGCTCTTCTCGTTGTCCTCTTAGCTCTTAAGACGGCTGTCCTTACTTGCGAGGGACTCTATTAATGCAAAGATAATAAGGGAAACTATTGCTATATACGTACTCGGTCATCCTTCTACGTCGAGTATATATTTAGAGAGAAAGACTAACACTCGGGCTCGTAGCTTCTTCCGGGCACAGATTTTACGCTAGTAAACTGTCCTTCCGATTATAAGGGAGCTGTATAGTACGTCTCCAATTGGAGGTCCGGCACGAGACATAAGTAAGTTAATATATACCTTACTTAAGGTAACCCAGACTGAAGGCTGACGGATAACTATAGCTACAATTGCGACGCAGTGCGTAATCTGAATAAAGACAAGTGCAGCATCAAGTAGAGAACGCAAGCTCGTCGATAGGTACAATAGTCCCGTATCGGTTACGTTCTCATGCATTACACATATATACAATATAGTAGCGGCGAGGTACGACGGTCTGACGCCTCTCGCGGAGGTCGTCCGTCGTAGATAAGAGGAGGTATATGTAGTCGGTTCGGAATCATATATGTTATTATGAATGCAAAGATGAAGACTGCTCCCGGGTTACGAGATTGCTCTGCCAGAATCGATGCTATCGCAACGCACGGTCGCTATTACCTAGCTACTACTGTCTTTGTGCTGTCCTTCTCAGGGATACCTGATCCAGGAAGGGTCTGTAAGTGCGTAATTAGCCAACTAAGAAGGCTGAGGTAGCAGAGATATGCCCTCCCGTGACCTTTGGCCACTTTGGCCCTCACGTGGTGGGTCCTTCCCGCTGGAACTAGAACTAGAACTGCCAGTCGCGTCACGTCGCGTCGCTCTTCCATTCAGTCCATTACCTTACGGTATTGGTTGTTGAGGTCGACGATGGGACGTGGTGGTATAATGCTAAGTCTACTCAGCTACTTCAGGTTAGAGCTATGTAGTTCTGACCAGGGTCATCCCCAAGCCCGGTGCACACAGCTGTCTGCGAAAGACGTAAGTCAGACAACCGGCAATACCACCACTCCACAGCCTCGCGCCACCGCCTTCACCGACCACAGTAGTAAGGCCGATCAGACGTCTTGCGCCCACGGGACCTCCACCATCGCCGCCTTCGCCGCAGTACACACACATCTCCCCACGCTCGCCTGCCGCCTATCCGCCCGCCATGGCCTCCAACGCCGCCATCACCAAAGCCTCAAACGTCTTACCTCCAACCTACCGCTTCCTCCTCATGAATCTGGAGTCACTCATGGCATTCGGCGGCGTCATCATGGTCCTCGTGGCTCCAGGACAGTACGTTACCGCCTTGACAAGAGAGAACGTAGCATCCATCGACTCCGCCACAGAGTTCATCTACACGCAGCTGGGAGGCGGATGGATGGTCATCGTCTTCATCGAGGCTGTGATTATGAGGCTGGTGGACGATATCAAGGTCTGGAAACTTCTCTGCATGGCGATTCTGCTGAGTGACGCCTTGTACACACACTCTATGGCGCAGGCAGTTGGGGGATGGGCGCAGTGGACTGTGTTGTCGAACTGGACACTCAACGACTGGGTGGCCGCTATCACTACATTTCCATTCGTGCTCACCAGGGTTGCAATCGTTCTTGGGATTGGCTACCGCAAGGAAAAGAGGAACTGAACCTCGTAGTGTACTTGGGTGAGTGCACCCCACAATTGAGTTCAAATTGCGCTAGCAATCGACCTCAGTTGTAGGGTGCACTGAGCTGTAAACACAACCTCGTAGGCTGTCAAGCTGTTTATGTATGTACATGAGGCTAAGCTGCCAGCCACCTACGACATATTGGTGCCTCAGGCACGTAGAAGGAAGACTCGCTCTTTGGATGACATGCTTGCAGCGTTAGGTTGTACTTCCTCTGTCACAATTGTTTACTCACACCTGTTCACTTCGATCACCTTAGGTACTATCCAAGTGACCTATCTGTAAGCGCCTCTTCCTTGATTGGAATGCCCATGCCGCCGACACCATAGCTGGCCTTACATCTTTGAGAGACTAGCATTGATCTTGCAAGCTTGTACTCTGTACACAGCCTGTACAAGACCACTGACCATCGTAGTTCTACCTGCTCATCCAATGCACACCCACCTCGGCTCTATACCGTATGGTCCTGGAAAGCCCCCCATGCTCTTGCACTAATGCTCGCCTTGATACTGAAATACCTTACCCGATGCACGCAATCTATGCAACCCCGAAAGAACGTTGCCATCATAAACCCCTTTCTATATTCCACCATATCCCTCACCATGTCGCGTCCCCCCATCATGCATAAGTGCCGTGTGCTCGTCAGATAATCTTGGTAAACTTCCAACGCCGCTTGGAACCCATCCCCTCAGCCAGCCCGATACGCGTCGCCAACGATAGCGAGCCCCTTGCTGCTCTTCAGCAACGACGAGCTTCTCCTCTGTTTCGCCATAGAGCAGAAACTGTACGCCGACACTAGCGTCCAGTCCAAGCACACCAGCAGCACCCAGGAAAAATGGCAGAGCTGCAAGGACCCATTGCGTCCTGTCAGATCCGTCTTTGCCGACCCAGCCTCCTCCTCCATAGGGACCGAAGTCGTTCCACGCGTTTGGATTGCTCAGTAATGCGAGAGAGTAGAACATGTTGCCGGAAAATGCTGCAACAAACAAATGCGGACTCAGGCCAGCTACAGATTTACGCTGCCAGTTCTTGAACAGCTGTGGCAGGCGAGAACCGAGATATAGTCCTGTGGACATCCATGAGATGATCGTACCGGCCTGTTCTAGTGCAGTGGGACTACTGTCTTGCAAGTGACTGTGTACTGGCGTCTTGCTGATTGGCGACGCGTGAGCCATAGCGATCATGCAGGCGATGAAGAGCACCGTTCTCGGCGAGGGGGAGGGCATCGGAGACGAGGGCCCAACCTTATGAATGGTGTTTCTGGTTCTGGAATTGCCAGAGCTCGATGCCATTTTTTCCTTCTCCTTCTCCTCTCGCTGGAACGTTGGAGTCCAGATCATCTTGGGCCTGGCAGGTGCCTTTGTAATACCATCTGTACCTTGTTCATCATCAGATCCGCTCTCTGCACTGGCCGTCGGACTCAGCACTGGCATCATACCTTCGATTACGACCTGTTCCATACTACCACTCGCAGAGCTATCACCGCCGTTGATGTTTCTTCTCTTCCACATGCGGAACACGGGGTGTCCATGCCGGAGTCTCTCGTACCAGATCCATTGTCCCACCAAACACAAATCGACGAATACGTAGTATCCGCCTATGCAGATTTGCCAGCCAGCTTGATGTGTGAATAGTGCTCCGAGAAGATTGCTGATATCGCCTAAACACCACTCCACCAAGAAGAAGATCGAAAGCCCACTTGTGCTCTGTATTGACCAATTCTTGTAAATCTGCGGAAGCTGCGCGAACAGCCAGGCTATAATGCTGAGAGCGCCCAACGTAATGGAAGTAAAAGCTAAGGGTGTCGGGACGCAGGTGTGAAATGTGCTGCTGAAACGCAGAAGGAAGTCGTTCTCTGGTGTGCAATACGCTGGCAATGAGGGCTCAAACGCTGCTGCTCTAATCAATTGCATGGTGCTTTCTCCGGGTGCGTGAAGGCTCGAAGCTCGAAGCGTGCTGCAAGCGTGCTGCAGGTGTGGGAAGTGTATCGATCCCCGAAGCGTCAGGACCTCTGTTTTAGCCTGTGGTCTCGTGCTCAGACACGTGCTGCCTGGCTACAAGGTACTGTGTCCCGAAGGCGGTTCGAGTGAACTAGTCTGAGGTAGTCGATCTCGATGCTACTCTTTAGGCAAAGTGTCGTGAGAGCTGTGGTAGGTTCAGCGAAGATGCGAAACAAAGTACAGAAGAAGAAAGGCAGAGACCACACCACACAGGCGATCGAAGAGACAGGAGGGGGGTGAAAGAAGTGTATGCAACTGGAGGATTACTTCTCAGTGTTCATGTTGCTACCGGTGACAGTAGTCACCAGAGCGTGTATCGGTGTATGGTCATCAGGTGGTGGGATCATGCCGTCGGCGTTATGTACGGTGACACCAGGCCCCAGATTTGCGGACCGGATCGTGCATTAGTTCTACGTGCAGCAGAGACGCACCAGATCGGAAGCTGAATGGACGAAGATAAATGGTCACCTCAAGCTTGTATCGCGTGGTTGAGATAAGGAACGCCGCACTTAGCGAATGGTACAAAGGTGCGACGTCGCTATCAGTGGGTGGCACCCCGCATGTGATCAGATTGGCGGCACGTGCCCAGAAATGGTGGGGGTGCCTGATGTGCTGCTGAAGAGTTGCATGAGCCGCGTCGTGGGGGACTGCTATTCATAGCACGATTAAATGCATTTGTATCCGTACTCTGTTCCGTCGTGTCTTCAGTGTGAATGGCCAAACTCATACAGCCAGGTCATCGGCTGGTGAGGGACGTCGCTGCCGGTACCTCATCATGCCAATACACTATCAGACTTATCCAATCCTCATCTCACTCCTGCTCGGTGAAATACCATGGTTCTTGGGAATTGTATTCCTCCCCTGGAATCGAGAAGGGTAGATCGATGATGCTCTGGAAAGCCTCGATATTGACCAACTCGGGCGGTGCAGTCTGCGCTGCTGTGTCGTCTTCACTTTCTGTTTCCGAGTCTCCGTTGTCATCGCGTTGCTTAGAATCGGCCTGTCGTGCGGCAGATGAAAGATTTTCTACAGGTACAGGAAGAATGACGCCGCACTCCCAATTTCTGCAGATGATTTTGCTCTCGGTTCTGTCAGCTGCCAATTCGCCCCACGCGCTCTTCGACATGTTGGATGATCCAACATATACCCACGCAATTGGATTCGAGTGGGAGGAGTCCATGGCAGCCACGGAACTGCCTGACGGGTCTGCGTGTTCAGAGGCCGTAGGTTTGAAGCCGCGAGCGCATAGGATCTTGTTGTGACTCAGTAGGCCCTTTCTCGTAGAGCGATAGTCTCTGAAGCATTGCTTTGGAAAGCTGTTCTTCTCATAGTACTTCCTCTGCAAGCAAATGGTTCCAGCTGCACCAGCCGTTGAGCTGCGAACGGTGTTCTTGGTGGGAAAGTAGATACGTATTTTCTTGCGCACATTCGTCGCCGTGACGACGGTCTTGCTGTCGGCCTTTTTGAAGAAGCTGGCGCCTGCCTTCGACCGTGCTTCTCTAGCATGCGCAAGCAGATCGACCCCTCTGGCTGCCATATGGAAGTCGTTCAATTGCTTGTCAGTCAGCGCCCCGATAGACGATGCTGCGAAATCGATTTCAAGGCTGGGCCCGGCCACTAAATTCATTTGCTGTACCGTGTGACTGAGTCCCAGGAGGCCAGTTCTAACAGCTTGATCTTTGTAATGTACACCACCAACAGTATGCACAAACGCCATGTCTGCGGTTGCAGAGAAGTCAAAATTCAGAACACTATCCCTTACGTCTTGGTCAAGACCTTGCATCTCGATAAAGAACATGAGCTCTCTGCCGAAGGAAGTGAGATCCTTCTTTTGACCTTGGGGCAGCCTCGGCAGGTCGACTAAGAATACGGTGTTTTCCATTTGACCCGTCTCGCCCCAATCGAAGTTGAGGAGATTCGCCGTCGGTATCGCGATGCGTAACTTGTCAGCGTGGAACAGGAGCATCAGCTTCGAGTGCATGCAATTGATCGGCCATGACATGTTTGGAAAACACAATCGCAGAAAGTGTTTCACGTTGCTTGTATCCTCTCGCCGCTGGTCCCGATCTTCCTGTTCTTTCGCTTGCATGATGAAGATGCACTTTGTACTTCCGCCATTCAATGGCGTCCTTAGCTTTGAGAGGATCCATTCCATGTCCCACTGGTATGCGGACAGTACTGCGGTACGGAGACTGAGCGGCTCGAGAACTTCCTCAATTTTGATGTCGTTGCGAGAACGTTCGTGCCCAAACGCCCTGGGGATTGTCAGCACATCCCTCTACGCGTTTGCATGACCAATTCCCGTAACAAGCTCACAGCACAGCCAAATTGACCGAGTATCCTTACCACGTCTTCTTGATCACGCCACGAGGATATTGCAAACCCCCAGTTGCAGGTGTGGGCACGGAGCTCTTGCAACTGGCAGACGCAGTCAATGGCTCGGTCTTCATGCGATGGATCGCCGCTTGTGCTGCTGCTGGTTTCTCAGCCTGCCCTCGTTGCTGGACAGCTGTCGACATCATACTGAGTCGAGCTCCACCAGTCAGATCTATGCTGGCCGTTTCGAGCTTTGGAGCTTTCCTAGATTCGCGGGTGGGCGGCGGTGATATCGATCGTGGGCGTTTCTTGTTGATTCTGGCTAACCTCTCCGCCTCCATTGTCTGCCGGTCCAGTCCCAGAAGGCCTGACGGCGGCTGTGATTTGGCGATAGGTGGCGGGTCTCGCTGCGGGCTTGATAAAGACATGGCGATTGCAGCTTTCAGGTCTTCGTCATCTGTCTCATGGTCTGCCATTCTGAGGCCAGGGCGAGAGTCTGTTTGCAAAGAAAGCACAGTGTCCTTACTGAGTGTCGAGCATGAATATCGCAGCCACAATGCTCGAATGTGTGGGAAGTGAGTGACTGTCGCCCAAGATCGTTTGGAGTACATGTAGGAAGGCAGACTTGAGAGGTGACGGCGCAGATGTGGCAAGAGGGTGTTCGCGTCGTGTGGATTGACACGTGTCTGACACAATCGACCGTGGACTTGTGGATCTCAAGACTCACTTCCTCCAGCTTCTGGACGTGGAAGGACGAAGCTAGACCGACTCCAGCTACTGTACCTTACTGTACTGATAGGACTCAAGGCTAGACCTGACCCTCCCTTACCCGAGGATATCACAGTTCCACTGCAGAGGGATTGGGTATACAGCTCGGGACACTTGTGGAGTGTGCTACTGTACCTTAAGGTACTGATGATGGGGCCGGGCCGGTGTCTACTCTGCCAAGCCAATGGGTGGTGGCTCCAGGCTTTCCTGCCAAGACAATACGCGTTCCTACCTAACACTGCTGCGGATGCCAAACCAATTGGATTTTGATCGGAGGACAGGAGATATGGGTAGTTGTTGCACAAGATAAGGATTTGGAGGCATATAACAAGTCAGATGCAAATTTGCGCAAGTTGCCCATGGACAGGAAGTGGAACGTGGACTTATGGCGAGGTGGCTTTTTTGGAGAGAGAAACTCGCATCGTGAGGAGCAAAGGATGGGCTTGCCGAGGAGACCAGGATAGTCATAGATGAGGCTGTCAAAGCGTATGAAAGAGGTGGAGCAGGGCCAATGTTTTCACCTTCGGCGCGCAGTAGAAAGCTGGAGTGTCATTTAGCAGCCTCTGGGTCCATGAAGCAGCAGTGCAGCACTTAGCTCAACAATTCTCTTATATCCTCAATCCTTTGCATCTTCTTCTCCTCCTCGCTCATCATGCCAAGCGAACTGGCACTGCGACAGAAGTTAGGATGGGTTGTTCGCAACAACAGACATTGATAAGGGACAATTATTACTCACATGAACTTTTTTCTCTCCTGCACTGTTCAACAAGAGATCAGCAAATTTATCATCATCCACGCTTTCACGACGTGAACCACTTACCTCGGAGCATCTTCTCTTCGATAGTCCCCTCAACCACGTATCTAATCACTTCCACCTCCTCAGTCTGACCCATACGATGCACGCGATCGATGGCTTGCGCTTCAACGGCAAAACTCCACCAAGGATCCATCATAAATACTCTACGCGCACATGTCAAGTTGAGTCCGACTCCACCTGCTCGGAGCGATAACAGCAGAATTGTAAACTTTGGTCGTTCTGCGAATTCTGCAAGAACTTTTGCTCTCTCCTTCTGCGACATGCTACCGTCAAAGCGAAGCCATGCGATGCTGGAATTTGTCAGAGCTGGTGCGAGAAGATCCAGGAAGGATGTGAATTGGCTGAACACGACAGATTTGGTTGTAGGTTCTCGCTTTTTTAGACGTTTGAGTGTGGTCGTAAGCGTAGAGATTTTGGCAGAAGAGAGTTGATTTACTCGTCGCAACGAGATCCGAGGTTTCCTGTGGCTGATAGTCTTTACGTTATCCTGTGTACTTGTGTACAACTCGTCATCCTCCTCGTCCTCGTCGGTTTGTATGGCTGCATTAAGAATGTCAACGCCGTCTGGCAGATCGTCATTGTCGTCGTCATGCTTAATGACTTCAAAGACGTCGCGAGGGTTGATCGGCTCTCGACAACTGAAGCAGCGTGGCAAATCCCCTTTGGCGGCTTGTTGTTCAATGTAATCCAGAAGGCACTTCTTACAAGCTGAATGCCAGCATCCCGTGACGGCTTGTTCTTCCATTGGCTCTTCGAAGCAGATGGGACATTCCGTGTCCGCCTCGTCCTGAATCTGGTTGAGCACATGCGCGCCGTACTTGGCGGCATCTGTTTCGCCCTCGTCAGCCTCGAACCTATTGATCAGCTCCCCTAGATCCATATCGTCGGCGAGGCCGTTGGCTATATCGACTGCTGCCGCTGCGTCCTCCTCCTCGGAAAGTATTGTCTTATTGCGCGTGAGCACCGGATGGCAGCAACTTTGTCTTAGTCTCAAGATCTGCGCAAATATGGTTGTATAGCTCTTCATCAAGGTTCCAGCCTCGACGTTTGCGTTGAAGGCCCTCTTGGCCCTATGAAAGATATGCTGATAAACATCGTGCTCAGGGTCCGAAAATTTGAGCTTTTCAACTGTTACTGTCTTTTGAGGGAGTGGCACAAGAGCTTCTCCATCGGGAGTCCTCATGTCTTTTGTGCGTCGTAGGACAAGTGGCTCCAGGACTGTCTGAACAACGTCTAGCGCACGAACAAACTCGCCCTTCTCGAAAGGAGCAGTGATGAATGTCTTCCAAAAGCTGAAATTACTCCATGGCTCGACACGCAAGAAACGCACAAGGGAGAACAGGTCCTCTAGGCGATTGACGATGGGGGTTCCCGTCAAGACCCAGCGATGTGTAGCTGCTATTTCATAGCATGCCTTGGCAGTCTTCGATTGACGGTTCTTGATCATATGTGCCTCGTCGAGGACTACGCGCCAATATTCAACACCAAAAAGGCCGCCGGAGGTGGCCCTGTTCCCGCCAGCATGGGCGACCTGATTGAACTCTGACAATACCGTACCATAGCTGGTGATGATCACATTTGGCGCCGAGCTGAGATCAGAGCCGCAACACAGTGTCTGCAGGTTAGCTCCCTTCTCACTGCCGTAGTAGACAAGCACTTTGAGCGTGCCGCTTCTTGAGGCCTTTTCAGCTTCGCTTGCCCATTGTGCAAGCAATGACATGGGTGCCACGACAAGAGTCGTTGCAGGTGCTCTTTTGACTGTTGTGGATGTCATTGTTTGCCTCTTCAGACTGCTGACTGCATCAACCTCCACGTCGATCTGGTCGTGCACGACACCCTCATGCTCAGGCGATCTATGGCTGTGAATTAGAGAAAGCATTTCGATGGTCTTCCCAAGGCCCATCTCGTCCGAAAGAATGCCTCCAAGGCAAGTCTGTTCTTGAATTGGAAAGTCAAGACTCATTTCGCCACTGTATGGATTGACGTAGAAACAATCTTGTCCTTCCACCGTGTGCAGATCCTTGTCATCGGCATCCTTTGCTGGCCACGAATACTGCTCCCAGAGAGGATGCATGCTCTGTTCTTGCTTCACATCCTTTGCTCTGTGCTCTTTCTGCAGCATCCAATACAGCGCCTGCTTCTGGTACTTTCGCAGATCCATGATAAATGTCGAGGCGGGCTCGGCAGTGGGCGTATTGAAGTCAAAGGACTGTGCTTTCTTGTAGAGACTATCCAGCTGGTCTTGCTCAAGCTCCTCCCCCTCTTCCTTTTCGTTGTCGTCAGAAGGAGGGCTCGAGCCGCCACTCTCCTTGTCATGGCTCAACTTCTTGTTACTACCATCTCGATCAAACTGTTCAGCGACTTCTGCAGCCTGCAGAATGCCCTCGCGCTTGTGTTTTGCAGTGAGCTCGTTGACGGACGCCGGTTGCAAATTGATCTCTGAGAAGAGCTTGACCAGTCCGATCTGGCGCAACCTCAGATCTCGCTCCTGTGACGTTTCGGCCGTCTCCAGAAAGCCAGTCATACGGTTGTCGTCGACCGGCTTGATCAGATGTCCAGTTTCAAAGATGGATCTCAGCAAGAAACAACGCAGCTGTATGTATACCGTGTCGTTGGTCTTGATCCGCTCCGGAGCGAACACGCAATGTCCTTCAAAGTGACAGACGTTCTGATCGATCAGAGCACCAATCCATAGCGCCGAGTCTTTTTCCAGTCGTCCAATTTCGGTTCCACTGTTGTCTGTGAAGCGCACAATCACGTCCTCCGTTCGCCTCGACACCTGCTGCGTCTTCCCGCCTCTCCCCATCTTGAGCTTTGGCACTTGTCTCACGCGCTGAATCTTGACCACGTCGTCCGCACGGAGCGAGACGCCACTCCTCGTGGTCCAGCCCGCCACTCCCAGCGCCCCAATGTACCGCATCGGTGGCATGGCCGACAGCTTGGCCTTGGCCGTGGTGGCCATGGACGAGGCTCCATTGGCAACGCTGCCGCTGCTACTCTCGCGATTGATGCTCGGGGTGCGACGTGTCGGCTGTGGTGGGGTGGCAGGCTTGTTGGAAGTCGTGGTCTTCCAGGATCCATCGAAGTAAGCATTGATGGCCTGCTCCAAGTTGGCGCCATGAGCGCTCTGCAGACTTCTGATGGCGTCTTGAGGCACGTCTGCACCGACAATGCTGGTAAAGGCGTCGGCGTCGAATGCGTGTGGGGCTCGCGTCGAGCAGCTGGCGGCACTGCTCCGGTCTGGCGGCGGCAGACTTGTTGCAGCAGACAAGGTGTGGCCATCGCCGTCAGGAGCGCGTTCTTGGCCAAAGAAGCGTCTCTTCTTGTAAGGCCGCTCATCGATGTCCATGTCCATGTCCATGTCCATGTCCACGTCCACGCGCAGGTTTCAGTGGCTCTGCTCGTGAAGTGGCAAGTGAAGAGTGAGTGCAGGACGTGACGCGTCCAGTTCAGCCGCGAAAAAGTTGATGACGTGCCGTTCTCGCGTTTTCTTGCTGCCATTGCCATTGCCATTGCACTAGACTCAGTAAGGCAGGTCATGTACATTAAGGTACTGACTCTTCCATCATGATGGCAACCAACCTCCACACCAACAATCACATTGTCTCGCCGGACATGTCAGCAGCAGCAGCCAGCATAGCATGATGGAGCCCCCACTCCGATGACATTGCCTGACGACCATGAAGCTCATGAAGCCCTTGAAGACCTTGACTAGGAACGGGGCTCCGTCCGCCATCACGTCCGCGCCGCTATGCACCAGCAGAAGAAGCCTTGGCCGCAGATGGTATGCATCAGGCGTGAGGCAGCCCGCCACCGAGGTCACTTCCGCCGCTGAGATCGCGAGTGCTCGGACATACTGCTTGGATCTGCTCCGGAAGTATGACACTCCGTCATCTCTGCTTCTTCCGTATATTCCAAGCCATGCTAGGGACGCATATGTCGCCCTGCGAGCATTCAACATCGACGTGGCTCGGACGGCAGACACGACCTCCACGCCGACTATTGGGATGATGCGGCTACAATTCCAGCGTGATGCTATCACGAAATCTTTGGCCGGTTCGCCGCCGAAGCAGCCGATCGCTCTGATGATAGCTCGAGCCGCGGATGACCTTCAAGCCAGGACGGGAGGGAGGTCGACTTTCAGTAGGAACTGGTTCACTCGAATCGTCGACACCCGCGAAAAGTACCTTTCGAATCCTCCCTATCCCAATATTGCTGCGCTCGAAAGCTATGGCGAGAATACCTACAGCACTTTGCTCTACCTCACACTACAAGCTCTGCCCATGGCTAGCGTGACGGCTGATCATATAGCTTCTCACATTGGCAAAGCCATCGGCATCTCGACTGTGCTGCGTGGGTTGCCTCTGATCGCCTTTCCCGGTCCCGCCAATTCCCATAGCAACCAAGGCGCTCTTGGCGGCGATGTTGGTGCTTCACGGCGTGGCGCTGTATTACTGCCTCTGGACGTGATGGCAGAGGCTGGTGTGCGTGAAGAAGACGTTCTGCGCAATGGTGCTGAAGCTCAAGGTCTTCGGGACGCTGTCTTCGCTGTTGCCACCCGCGCGAACGATCACCTCATTACTGCCCGTCAACTGCTTGCCACAATACGAGCAGGTGAGGAGGCTGACCACGAGTTCGAGCACAAAGACGAGGAAGAGCACGTTCACTTACCCTCTATCGGTCAGGTGGAGACTCCAGCGCAGGAAGTTGAGCGTGCTTTCGGTGTCTACATGCCAGCACTTGCAACACAGATGTGGCTTGATCGCTTACAGCAGCATGACTTTGATGTCTTCAGTGCGAAGCTCAGGGTAACCGATTGGAAGTTACCATTCAAGGCATATTGGGCATACAGTCGGCGAAAATTTTAATTGATCGATACGATACAAGTCGTGGACCATAATTAGTGAAAGCAAAGATTGTTGTCGCTATAAGTCCGGGCTTCTGAATAGGCAAAACTGGAGGCAACCTCCTTCAGCATGAACTTGATCCGACCAAACCGACGCAGAGCAGTGGCATCGCTCGTGCTCTTACGATATCGATCACAGCGGCACAATGAGACAGACATCGTGGAAAAAGCCGCTTCTCTCAAATCTTTAAGCAGCCTGCTTTGTAGCTCCATATATCTCCTGCCATTCTCGATACAGCATGCCTAGCTGGATATCGTCCCACCGCCTGCCGTCACGCCATAGCATCTCTCGAGTTACGCCCTCTTGCTTGAATCCTAGCCTCTCGTACAACCGTCTGGCCCCGGAATTGTACTCAGCGACCCGGATTCCAACGCGATGCATACCAGCTGAGTTGAATGCCCACTCGAGGATCCACTTAATTGCTTCGCTGCCGTATCCCAGGCTTCGGTATCGTTTGAGGATGTTGATGCCGACAAACGTGAACCGATGGTGCTCCATACCCTGTGCCGATTGCGATAAATGGATGGTTCCGATCGAAACGGGTTCAGAGGGTGTTTGCGGGCCTGACAGACATATGATGAGGCCGAAGAGACCATCTTCGACCCCCTTCATATACTCGAGAGCACTCTCTTTTGATGGAGGCTTCGGAATACGCGGGTTGGAATTCCGCTGGGCAAGTGGATCGACTTGCAATTCTCTGAAGAGTGGCTCGTCCACCTCCGGATCCACTAAACGATAGAGGAGACGTTGCGAGCGGAATGGGTCGGTCATATTGCACGAAGATGATTCTCAATGTCATGGAATGGATTTTTTCACATTCAGGTGATCTTGGAGACTGAGTACAGACAGACCGCTAGAGCGATATAAGTCAGAACGGCTCAGAGTTCATATACTCACTGGACCATGCTCAACTAAACCTCGTCGCACTCTCTGGCACCTTGTGGCGTTTCTCACGATTAGGTCTGTTGGCAAGATACAGCTGTGATGTATTTTTTCTCAAAGCAAATGCAGTGATACGGAGCACACCGAAAGTCAAAACACTCCCACCCCCGTAGGCAGCGCAGCCTGAATGATGAACGCGTGAAGTGGCAAGGTACAACATGTACAGCTACCTTACCTTGATGCTTCAAAGCAGATGCAGTAATCCGGAGCATACGGCCCGTACTGTAGGCAGCGTTACTTTAGCGATAAACGACATCTGTGCTACTGGTGTCCGGCTTCGCGAATTCAATGTAGAATTCCCACCCCCGTCCGCCAGGGTTGTGAGGTAAAGGATGGTATGCGCTCCAGTGTATCAATGTTCATTCCCCGCTTGGCTAAAGCACGCTCTGTCGACCTCTTGTCGTCTACCGCCCATATGCGCCTTTGGGAGAAGGTTGTATGTCTCTCTTATCATCATTCCGGCTTCCACCTTTCCCACTTCCGCTGCCTCTTTTACACAGCTCTTTCTTCAGTGCCTCTCATCTCTGCGACGTTTCCTCTTGGGCGGCCTTCGTGTCGTAGTTCTGGCGTGTCCTGGACGGCGGTCATATCGGGGCACCTTGGATCATCGTCTTCACGACAGCCGCGTGTCTACTTCATGAGTCCCCCGGAGGCCATGTTTCCGCCATGAGCAGCAGACGATAGTGGCAGCGGCTGTAACAATACTGCTGACACCGTCTGATCTGTGAACATGAGACTTTGAGTTAGTACAAGGGTGCAAAGGAACAACTCCGATGCCAAGGTAAGGTATCTAGGGCTCGGCGAAGTGGAAGAAACCTTTTGCTATCAGCATCAACATTACGGAGTATTACTCCTGACTCCTCACTACTACTCCTCGCTATCAGTAGTACTGCCCAGACGACTGATAAGCTAGAAGCTGTGCGCCTCAACTCTGGAAGGCGGGCGCTCTGTCGTCCTCAAAAGCAAGATCCGACGATGCCAAGCACAGTTGGCAAGTACATGTGGTAGAATTCCCACAACGATGCTCATCAATTAGTCGTTATCAAGTCCAAGGAGAATGTTGTTATTGGTAGAAGACAGGAGCACAGGATGGCACAACAAAACCAAGCGCTACGTTCAGTCACTATTCTGGGTCGCCTCTAACAAAACATAACACTCCTGAGGTTGTCTCCACCTCTCCGGGAGGAATGTCCTTGGGTCTGAGCTGCCCTGGCTGGAGGGCCATGTTATCCAGTCCGATGTCTCGTACCCTGCAGGAGGCTTTCTTGCCGCTGTCTTACAGGCGCTCCATGAGCACTGGCTAACCCTCGGCCTCTCGCGTCCTATCCAGAAGTATCAAACGAATGGTTGCTCAAGCTGAGGGAATCATCTGGGTCACTCGAGATGCCGACCTAGGTTGCACAACTCCCTCCCACAGCAGTGGAGTTGTCGGTCTTGCCCGCGTGGCTCGAACTGTGAATCCAAATCTTCCGTTCATTACCCTCACGTTGAGCCGTATGACAGTGGACTACGAGCAGAGAAGGGCCCATGCCGTGACAGCCATGCTCGACCATCTGCAAGCAATTCGTCCAGGTGACCTGGAGAGCAAAGCGGTCGATATGGACTTCTCCGAGCAAGATGGCTTACTGTGCGTGACAAGGCTGCTCAATCATCAGCGTGTGAGCGACTTTGTCATGGATGGCGAGTTTGGCAGACAGCCAGAGAAAAGCGAAGTTGATCACACCGAGCTGAGACGCAGACGACTTGCTGTTCTGACGCCTGGAAACCTTAGCACGCTCTGATGGGAAAGTATTGGCGAACCAGTCGCTGCTCCAAGCCCTGACGAGCTCATTGTCGAGGCCAGAGCGTTTGCCATCTCCCCGAAGGACCTCAATACTGCGCTTGGCCGCTCTGACGAACCACAGTTTCTGACTGGAGCATTCAGTGGAGTCGTCACCGCAGTGGGATCCAACTCCCAGCAGGCATTTCAAGTGAACGATCGGGTCAGCGGCGCAATGAGTGCAGGCTTCATTACCAACGAAGTCGTGAACGCTGCAGCGGTATGCAAAACGACATTGCCCTTTACGAGCGCTGCCGCCGTTGCAGATGCTTTCACGTTGGTGGAATATGCATTGTCAACCGTGGCCAAGATAAAAGGTGACGAATGGGTTCTGGTCTGCGTTGCTTCTCGAGTCCTGCGGGACATTGCGGTGCAGTACGTCAAGTACCTAGGCGCAAAGGTTCTCGTTCTCTCACTGGGCTCACGACGAGATGCAGACCTCCGTGACGATACATAAAACGATATTCCATTGACTGGTTATGCCAACGCCATCGATACACGAACAGGTGGTCGAGGGATCGATGTACTCTTATGGCAGGGCTCCGGCGGCGACCCACGTCAGCGACGAAAGCTCGGTTCTTGCCTGGCAACAGGAGGGCGTATCGTGGACTTGTCCACATTTACTAACTCAAAGGTAGGCGAGAGTGCTGCCCAGGAGCTGTTGATGGCCGGAGCGCTTCGCAACGTCACATTCACCTCTGTCGACTTGAGTCAGGTCTTGGCGCACTCTCCCGAGGTATATGGCCAGCAACTGGCCCGCGCCTTGACCCTTGTTGAAGATACGAGCATCGAAGGCATTAATATCAACCAGCACTCGTGGGCAGATGTATCGCAGACATTCCGACATATGCAGCAGGATTCGTCTGCCGACGAGCTTCACGTCCTAACAGTAGAGCCGCATAAACAGGTACCGGTAAGCGAATTGGACTATACACTGCTTGTAACAAGCTACGTAAGCTAACATGTGCCTCTGATAGTCGATCGAAGCAGCGGCACCGCTCCGATTATCGTCGACAGCCACACACTTGATTGCCGGCGGAATGGGAGGCCTAGGGCGGGTCATGGCCACCTGGATGCATAATCATGGTGCCCAGCACTTCGCCATGCTATCCCGCTCCACGCCAGCCGCAGGATCGACGGAGGAGACGTGGCTGAAGACTATGAACGCTCAAGGTGTCGACGTACAGCTCTTCCAATGCGACATTTCGAAGGCCGATGCCGTCAAGAAAACTATGGAGGACATCTCCGCCAGCATGCCAGTCATCAAAGGCGTCATTCAATCCGCCATGGTGCTACGCGACGCCATCTTCGAAAATATGGCCGAGGAGGCGTGGGATGTAGTGACCAAGGCCAAAGTGGAGGGCTCGATCAACCTTCACAGCCTGGTGCCCAACCAGTCGGACCTGGATTTCTTCATTATGCTGTCGTCGGCTGCCGGTATTGTTGGCAATGCCGGCCAGGCCAATTACGCAGCGGGCTGCACTTTCCAGGACGCGCTCGCTCGACACCGCGTCGCGCAAGGCCTCCGTGGCACATCGCTCAACCTGGGTATGATCAAAGTCTTGCGCCTGCTCCGCGTCGCTATGCAGGAGCCTGCACAGCATCCCGACGACAGCCAGATTGCCATTGGCATTCAATACGACTATTCAACCGACGCCGCTACGAAACTTCCCGAGTTCTTGCGCGATGCACGCTTCAGTCAACTGCTTCACCTCGACAACGGCGCTGACGAGGCGGGCGCCGGTGAGTCGTCGTCCAACACGAGTGTCAAGGCGCGGCTGCGAGCAGCAACTTCCACCCAAGAGGCGCACGAGGTTGTCATCGAGGCCTTGCTCGGGGTGGTGGCCGCGAAAGTCGGTCTAGCACGTGAAGACATTAGTCCCATGCAGCGGATCATGGACCTTGGCGTGGATTCTCTCATGGCAGTCGAGGTCAGGAACTGGGTGGTGCGAGAGTTGGAGTCAGAGATTACTATAGCAGACTTGTTGGGAGGGAATACTATTTCGCAGCAGGCGGAAAGGATTATTGCTGGACGTAAGTAAGATCTCTGCGTTTTGATTAGTATTGTCACGGGAGAACTATAGAACAACGTATACACAGGAGTTCTTCAATGTGGTATACAACCAGTTCGACAAGGAAGAAAGGATAGTCTACTTCTAGTCTGAGCCTCTGAGGCGGCAAGAAAAGGTGTGGATACTCCCGAGTCAGGGGCTAGCACTTTACCCCCTCCCCTAGTCGAAGATTAAAACTACCTTACCGCGCGCGATAGCAAAATATCAAATGCGCAATAGCAGATTGGCAATTTTATCAAGTCCCCATACACGCTGAGTATACCGTACTACATAACAGTGCTGAGTGCTTGATTGTCGCTCCATCTGGTACCTTTTTGTGTAACAACAGAGGAAGACAACAAACATGGAGGCGGAGCCAGGCTACATATTAAACGTCACATTGCGCCATACCTCCGACCCTGTTATACAGCGCTGCCTACGCGTACCAAAGGACATATCTCTGCATGCGCTGCACAGCATCTTGCAATACGCGTTTGGCTGGGAAAACGCGCATCTCTACGAGTTCCGACTCTACGATCAAGACATCGATCAGCGGGGATTCGACCCTTTCACGAGAAACTTGGAGCCGAAAGAGACACTCGTGGAAGACCATGGCGAAGCGAACTCGATTACACTTTCGGGCAGAGATGAGTACAAGTGTAGCAAAAATCGGAAACTCGCGCAAATCTGGGGTGGCAGTCGGATCTGGCGGGAGCATCCTGTTAAAGTGGTGTATGAGTACGATATGGGTGATGGCTGGGAGCATGACATCGAGTTTGTGGGCTCGTCGAATGAGATGCTGCTAGAGCTGGATGATCTCGCTCGACCCGTTATGCTTCTGAGTGGTGAAGGACATCCGGCTAAGGAGGATTGCGGTGGACCTTTTGGCTGGAAACAATACAAAGTAAGTTGAATGTACTTACTGCTGCCTTGATCACGCCGCCTGCGCTGACTTCTCCCGTTTGACAGAAACGCCATCCGGATTTGGACGCGCACGAGATCGATACCGATAGGATTAATCTCCTGCTCCGGTTCATAGGCGCAAGAATACGACGTCGACGAAGACGACCATGATTGTTCGGTTGGTCGTATTGCGTAGATCACTTCTGATTATTGCGGAGAGCTGACAGCTCACACAGACGAGATCTATTTCTTCCGAGCATCCTTTTCTCTCAATCCATAACATCCATCCCGGGCAGATGGCGTATCGCAACACATCAAAAGGGCAATTTTCTACAACGTACTCTACATAGCGCAAGGGAAGTCCCCAGAGCTTCAGGTGGACGGTGGTCCTGCGTCTGCTAAGGACATTTCGAAGCCGACGTGGCGAAGTTTGGAGAAGGGGTACCTGTACTTTGCAAGTTGAGTGTATAAATGATCGAGCAAATCCACATGTGTTCAAAATCTGTCTGCCTACAGTACATGTATTGTGTATTGTAGAGGTCATAGTAATGAGCGTCAGCTGCTCCGTCCAAGTGCTCTGTTAACCGCCCCTCAGCGCGCACGTTTCGCTAGCATTCTGATCAATTTCCCGTGAACAAGCACACCATCTGCCTTCCCTTCCCTTTCCTCCCCTTCCCCTTCCCCTT